>ARYC01007714.1:0-25848 GCA_000711775.1 Oxytricha trifallax
TAAGATATTACAAATTTTGTATATGTATAGGATCTTGTTAAAGTTCTTAACGTTGATTAGACAATCAACAAGGATTAAATAAAAGTTAAAATCCTAGACCATAGGATGATCCAGAATTAAAAAAAAGAGTCGATGAATATTTCATAAAATGAATGAGAAAAGAATATGATGATGAATAAGAAAATGATTCACATTTATTTATACATTAAAATTAAAAGCATGAACCTATTTCTCAGTTGTCAGAAGATTTGAGAAATATAGTGAAACTTTCAAAAAGGATTATGTGCAGTAAATAAGATTGAATCTATTACTGAATATAATAAAAATTATTCTTTCTTTTTTTATTAAAAATCACTGAGCATGCTCATCGTGATCATCGTCAACATCTTCAGAACAGTTCTAATATAATACTTCCTTTATACTTTTCTCTTTCTTTTCTTTTTTCACTCTTTCTTTTTTTCATGAAATCAAATAGTGAATGCTGTAGGACAAATTAAATACCATCTGCAATTTCTACAGTGATATAGCCAATTATTCCTTAGGATTTTACTGACGAAATCTAATATTATTTTCAGTTTCATGGGGTGCCTTTTTACCAGCAAATGATGCTTTGAATTTATTATCGATCAACCATTGCTTTGCTACTTCTGCTGAGAATTTATGTTTATCGAATAGAATAGATTATACTTGGATATTTCCAATTGATTATTTGTTTCTATGCTGCATATAAAAATGGCAAAAATAAATATTGTTCATTTTAGTGATATTGGGTTTTCAATAAAACAAGAGAAAATAATGAGTAAAAAATTGAGATTAACATCAGTAGAATCCCCAAAAAAAAATAACTCGCACAGATTCATGTTTTGGTTATAGGATAAGAATTTAAAATTACACAAGCAAAAATAACTATAGTATACTGCCAGTAGAAATCTTATTTTCCATCAAAAGAATAGACTATAACATATTGAGCATCTTATTGATCGGGATCTATAAGTATTTGGTAACTATGAAATTGTTAAGGTTAAATTCCCAGTAAAATGATCAAAGAAAAATAGCGAATAAGTTTATGGTGAAGAAATGCCTTAAGAATCACCTGCTACTAAATTTCATTAAATAATGATTGATTGTCCCACTGCATATTCTATCTATGATTGATCAGTGAAAGTTAAAATGGTCCGCCCTAATTACGGCTCGGCTCACCCAATAAATCTTTTTTTTCGTGGTATATATAATTTCCCTGGCTGGAATTCCATCCAGTATAAAAACACATCAGTGAAAATGATCCGCTGGAATTCCAGCTGACCGAAAAAGATGCAGCTATAAATGAGTCCCTTGGAATTCCAAGACACCATAAAAATCATCATTAATAATCCTCAGTAAAATTGAGTCTGCTCAGATGTGAGCACACCTTTGTTAAAATCTGCAGTACGAATTAGGGCTCTAGAATCACAGATGATATCGTTCGGTAGAATTCTACCGGACTTATAAAATGAGCTACCGGGATTCCGACCAGCTATAATATCTATTATTTATTGTACTTATTTTTACAGTTTCAGAAAATACAAATACATATGATAACAACAACGATATTTTTCTCTGATCAGACTATAGTTTTTGAAACTAAAATGCATAACCTATATTTCTTAATATAATCTAACTATAAATTATCTTAGACTTCTTAAGCTATCCTAACTTTGACTAACTTTTCTCAAGATTCTTAGGCTGACACTTAGACGACTATTAATTTTATCAATCATAATTCTTTTTTGACTTAGGTTATTCTCATAAAAACTATAAATTTGCAGCTGGAATTCCATCGGCAATATCAATAATGTACTGTGAAAATTCTGGTCTGAGAATTCTCAGGGTAAAACTAAAATATATATGGCACTATAGAATATTCTGCCCTAAAAATCCAAGGTCAGATTAGTAAATGATCGTTTAAGAAGTGAGTGCTGGAATTCAAGCACCCGATATTATTTTGAAAAATAATCGCGGATCTGAGGTGACCAAATTTGAAATCCATAAAAATTATGATTATCGTTATCGGAATTCCGATTACAGATTTACATTTGAAATATGATCATCAAAAATTCGCGCGTAGGAATTAATTCAGCTGGCTCACATTCGAGCCAACAAACTGCTCGAAAATAATGATCCCATGGAATTCTATGGGGCTATCAATTAATATAAATAACTAATCAAAAATCAATAATAATAAAGTAATCCACGTTATTCAGAGGGGCTATATAATCTTGTGGCTGGAATTCCGTTCATGGATCAATCAAAATAGAAATTAATACCGATGCACAGATTTGTGCATTGGTCAATGAGTAGTAAAAATAGAATCACTCCTTTGATCAGTGATAATAATAGAGATGCACAGATTCGTGCACCACTTCTAGCCATGAATATTTCCACACTAAGTAAAATCGCGATGCGTGAATCTGCGCATCGGTCAATAAATTTCAGAAGAAAAATTATGGTGCGCAAATTCTCGCACCTCAAAGCACTTTTGCTAACATTACTGTGAATATGTTCTGCAATTGTTGAAGACAGTTTCACTGCAAATTTGATAGGAATATCAGCATCTATCATTTTTACAATCTGTACTCAATTTGACTTTGATTAGGTTATTAGGAATACCTCTGTGTATTTATTTCTTTATAAATTTTTCTTACAAAAATAACAGTTATAACTATTATTAGCAATAGCACGATGATCATAAAATTTATAAAATACAGGACCATCACTGGAATATATTGACAATTAAAAATATAAGTGTCATTGCAAAAATACTGCAAATATTCTTCGATTTCAATTCATCATTTTTATTGACATATTCCACAATCGAATTTTAATGTCCATTCTATAGATATTATTTACTACTTTTTTCTGATAAGTCGATTCTGATTTTTACTCTTTTTGTTGTATGTCAGAATCTATTTATGGAAAAAATAAATAATAAAAGGTCTTCAGTTTGAAGACCGATAAAAAAGAACAATTTCCACTTTTCATATTTTAAGAGTGGAAAATAATCATTGGAATAAAAATTTGTAAATTTCCACTCTACAGATCTTTAGAGTGCAATCATCAATAATTTTTTATAACTCATCTATTATCCAGATCATTAATCCTGATCAATAATTTATCAATTATTTATTGCTGTTAATTTACTGTGTTTTTTAATTTGCGAATTGCTGATTAATGATACTGAAGTAAAGCATCTTTTATTTCTGTCAGTTGTATATTTTTGACTTAATTATTTATTCCAGTTCTTATCTAAAAACGTTAGGGAGTATCTTCAAAAATAGTTCGAAATTATTACTTATTCTTAAAACAATCATTGAGGAATACATCCAATTATTTACACTTATCTCCCTCGTTGTAATATTAAACTTAATTCATTTCTGGAATTTCAAATCAACAATAGTAATATCTCTCTCTTATAATCTCTTGATGATACGTCGCTATAGATTGTCAAATTTCCCAGTATCCCAGTCTGTACAAAAAGACCACCATCGTATCCACCAGTACCAGATGATGATATTATTACTTTATAGTCTCCTTAAACATAATTATCGATCGGTGAATTTGGTCCCATAAAATATGACTAAGCATTTGTCTAATCGCTACGAGATTATCCAACATAAGTGAATTTAAAATTCTTGATATATTCGGTTGAATTTTGTGCTGTAATAATACACTAATTTAATTGGTGACCATTTGTGAATGTACAGCTTTTGTTATTTACACAATTGGAGTTGTATCAGATGTAGCTATGTAGCTATTGTTAATGAGTCTATATAAACTCAGTTGTGTATTATCAAATATAGCTAATACTGCGCCCGAGGAATATGAATAGAATTAATTACTGTCAGGATTAAATGACGACAATTATCTATTGGGGAGAGGATTAATTATATCTGGATTTCTACCAAAAAAATTCGGCAGCAGATGTCGACAGTAAAAATTAAATTGTACTATTTTTCAAGAAAGCTAGAGATTATAATTGACCAAGATTAACGGCATCGTTTTGGCTTGTACCGTTTTACACTGCAGTTATTTTTTGGAGACCCATATTTAAGTTAACAGTAGAAACCAATTCACTTGATATCAATGTAGGTGATGAAGCGGTATTAGTTGAATTCTGCATTTTTCCGGACAATCCGGTAATTGTGTTAGATAATACCCAAGCACGAATAGCACAATATTAATCATGTATTGGATCAGAAACATTTATTAATCAGTTGTTATTTATATTGATATTTTCCTTAGTATTTGTTATTGAATTTAACGGTACAGTATTCAAGTAAAATCTAGCATCCGCTTGTGTATGTGATTATTTTGTAGCTACTCATAAATCAGTTTAATTTTTCGTGGCAGAATCGCTCTATAAAATTGGCTCGATTAAATTTGTAATTCCAAAATGATTGGGCATACCAATATTATTGGCAGCTGGAAATACTCCCGATACAAAATTATTGCCAGAAATAGAAGCGCAGATAATATAATTGACTGCGATATTTTTTGGTTTAGTTTCTAATCCTCTTTCGTTGTGAATATAGTGATGTGGTAAAGCAACATCCGGCTCTTCCACACCAATATCAGTTGATAAAGGTATTTGCACCGCCAGAACTTCTTCTTAAATATCCATAGGTTTAATTTGCAACTGCGCCAATTAATCCTCCTTAATGATTATGACTGCGAAAACTATAATCCTGCAAATCTCCTAGTTATCTTATTTCTTATGCTTCAGTTAACGGCGTTGCACTTAATTCTAATCCTCGAAGAAATTGTCCTAGAAAATTTGTTGTATTTGCTTATCCTAAAAGAATAAATAAATCTGGATAAGTTGTTGAAGAAAATGCTTTGCCATTATATAAAAGCCAACCATTTGGAAATATTGTTTGAATACCAGGAAATATAAGATCCAACTGGAAATAATGATCCGGTATAAATTAATGAATCAGCATAAGCTTTATTTACGGCATCAGTATTATTCGTCAGTGTTGCGAGATTGATTATTTTTTTTAATTTATCGTCATATTTTCATCCGCGTGATTTCCTGTCGATATTGCATTTAACGTTGTTGTTGCATACATTTTGAAACTGACTAAATCATCGATGTATTTCTTACTACCAAATTAATTTTACTGATCGATTGTAGTCTTAGTTGAATAACCAGTTTTGTATCAAAATTGAATTGGTAATTATGTTCCCATTGCGGATGCTTATGCTGTCGAATACAGTCTAATTTTTGGATCAGAAAAAGGCAAACCCCCAGATAATAATAGCGAACTATTTCCTGAAACAGATTTGGAACTTTATTAACCTTATCCAAGATTTAAATGTCCACTAGATAAATTTAGCTCACTACTTCCAATAGAAATATTAACATTTGCTTATACATTTTTTTATATCATTCGTTCCGGTTACTAATAATTGGTGAGTATTTATTGATGGAACAGCCAATAATGGTTTCGAACCATAGCACGAAAACGAGGATAAATTTGACTGTAATTATAATTTATTATTGGCAAGTATTCCGAAATTATTATCAGTCGATCCAATGAGACAATAGATTATCACATGAGCAAAATTATTGCTGGTTATATCAATAGAATTGTCTCTGCTACAATTGACCTTTGCTTTCAGTATAGAATAATAAATCTGCGTGTGATCGATTGTTAGTATGTGTGAATCAGTGTATGTTTTTGATTACTGTAGAATTGATAAATCTTGTGTGCCGATAAATGTTTTTTATTCTGTAGCATTTAATAAAATTGAAGAAGCAACATAACTAGCGCTGGCTGATGAATCAAAATTAGCAGGATATGCTATATTAGTCAGTGAGATATTATTCATTTCAATATTGGTTGTTCGTTTCTGGAATTAATCCAATCGCTTATTATCTGTATAAGTTTTGTTGGTTAAAAGTGTTGCTGAATCTTGAGCATCAACAAAGCTTTTATTTGTCAAATTTAACACAGCATTATCAGTATAATTATTACATGTTTATATGGTTTGACTTATTGCTGTAGATCGGTCTGAAATCCCTTAGTCAATATTATCCTATAATTATTCATCCTTAGTTTTCAGTCGCAATATTATTCGTGATATAATTCTATAGGTTATTATCAGCTGCGATTCTTGCTTGTTGTTCAGCTGTAATATTTGTCTATAATTATGTGACAGCATTTTTCTTATATTTGCTACTGAATTTACAGCTGTTGTTATTGCTGAATCCATTGTTAATTTATTGATTGCTGACTTATTATTTCTATCGGAATTATTGATGTATAATTATTTATTACTGTTAGTAAGATCCAGAGTAGATGTCAACGGTAGTGCTTAATTTATTGTATTCAATGGAGCTAATTATCCAAGCTGACCCTACCCAACATAAGTATCAATCACGTATTACATTTCTCTAACGTTTTTTTATTCTTGGGGGTATTTTAAATTCTTGATAGCATGATCATGCATATTAATATCATACTTAATATTTTTTAGAGCTTTTTATATTGCTTACTATCACTGGCTTCCACCATAAATGCTTCCGCCATTTATAAAAGTATTATTTAAATCTCCTTCCATTTTTATTGTCAGTAAAATATGGGAGAAACAAAAGTATATAAAAATTCTTGTTTGATGAGAATACTAAATGGAAACAACGATGATACTTCGATACAGTTGATATGAAAAATAGTTATACTTCTATAAGAATGACTTTGAATGTATTCATGGTAGATAACTTATTTAAAAATTTCCAATACCAATGGGTCAATTTTACTTTTGGATTTAAGAAAAATAGTATTGCAGTCGAAGAGATTGTCCTCTAACTTTGAGTTATTATGTTGATAGTGCTGATCTGTTTTTAGAGTGGTTTAATATTGTCAAAAACAATATGACTCTAACTAATAATACTGAAAATATTCTTAGTTATTTACAGACAGTGAAATTTTTGAATGGAGACCGATTGGGGAAGGTTGGAATAAAATGGGTTTCAATATTACTGATGTTACCTATTGAAATTTAAAGACAGGTGATAGAGCATAAGACTTTGCACAGTCATTGATTATTTTAAATTCACTGAATAATTTACCAAAATCATGTAATACTGATTATGGAAGTTTGACGTTTTAGATTGAGAATAATGCATTATTCGGTGGTAAAATAACGGAAGTATTTTAGAATTCAATATTAAATTAATAAGTAATCTTACATAGTATGTAGACTATTAACTACTTAGATGTAACACTACTCAATTGTGATATGAAAAATAAAAACTATAATTGATAATAATAACGATATTGCAGTTATATTAAATTTATCACTATTCATAAACTGATCATTCAAGACCTAATGTGTCTAAATTTTATGCAGCCGATTTATCACTATCTTTTATCTGTTATTATACCTACAGAAGAGCATCGCGTAAATCTTACTGATGAGTTTATACTGCATATTTTATCAATAATTTCAAAGCTGCTTTCGGATTTATTGATCTATTTTCCATGTATTGCATTTATTTATTTTTCATTCCAATATAGTTCTACAGTCCTATCACAAGATCAAATCTAGCTTCTAATGTATGATTCTGAGTTATTTTTCTATCAACATTTTTTTTATACGCATCATTATCTTAGCTCTTGAAAACGGAATCAGATCTCTAGTGATTGATTTGTCTCCACATTGCATTAACTTTGGATTCATTTTTGTTCTAAATCTACCTCTTTTTTTCTCTTCTTTTTGTTCTTTTATTGGTTGATAAGAGATAAAAGGATCTGGAATTATACTAACAGAATTTAATTTTAATCAATAAGTTAGCTTGCATCTTTTTTATGAGTAGCATCAAATCTATCGACTTCTTAGTCCAATAATTATTTAAACATTTTATAGTGTTATCTCGTTAGCTTTTATGGTATTTCAATATCTATTTGATTAGTGTTTTGATTATAACTGAATATATATATATTCCACAATAGCAACAAGACCATACTGATCAGTATTTTATGTTTGATAAGCTTCTCCCCTTATATATCCATTTGCATCCTTAATAGTATTTTAACAGTAATCTATTTGTTGTTGTTAGTTTGTTAATTCATTAGCATTACTATAAAATTATTCTAAACCAATCAATATCATATTTAACTATTAATCCGTAATTTCAGCACTAGTTAAATCAATCAATTAAATAACTTAACTAATTCTAGCCTATAATTTTGGAGATATTTGTTGTCCATTAACACTCTTTATTTTTTACAGGTGATCATTAATAGTGTCAAAAGCAATACTTTATACATTAAGACCATTAGAGGTTTTTTATATTATTATCAAATTTCTCATGAGTCAATATAATTATTAATTCAAATATTGATCCTACTACAATTATTAATCAAATTCTGCTGGTTAGTTATTGACTGATGATTGTTATATTTGCTATTATTTCTATTGATATTGATATTGAAGTATATAACTCATCCCATTTTTTAGGATTTGAAAGAGATCCAGCTCTCTGTTGTTATTACTACTCTGGCGATTGTTCTATCATCTTTTCATTACTTGGTTTCCAACGTGGTGGTTATGAATCTTCAAATTTAACTTCTTCTACACATGAATGATATTATTTCTAACTTGATGTATCTGTTAAATTTCTGGTGATGTGGTTTATCTTCTCTATTAGTTATAACGATCGAAGAATTATAAGAAATTACGATCTTAATCCATAATTTATTCTGGAGTCAATCTTTGAGCATTTTAAATACCCTACATATTACTATCGGGAAAATACACATTTAAATTTTTTTTCTGATTAATATCCACTTTAATTATCGATTAATAATTCTCCTAATACATTCTAATTACTTATTGTATCTTATACCACTCATCAAATCATCCCAATCTTCTGATTAATGTTTATTATTTATTGCTATTGTTACTAATATTCTTAAACGCCAAAAGTTGATTTTATTCTCTACATATATGCTCTTTTGTATAACTCCTAATCTTCGTTGACAAAATCAAATAACTACGCATCTTTTTTCTTGTATAAGCATCGAGCTTTTCTTATCCTTATATAATGTTTGCATTATTGAGAATATTATCAAAGCAAGAATAAACATCGATCATATATATTCCACTTTTAGATAATTGTTTGATATCATAATTTTTAATTTCTAATTTTGTTGCTTCTATTTGCTACTGTATAATTTTTATCGGGTACATCTTTAAAAATATCAATCACTTGCTACAATACATCTAATTTTGTTTTCAGTCGTATAAATATATCTTCAAGATTATCTTCGATTATATGACTAAGAAATCCTCTCCTAATTTGTCTCATTTATCTAGCCAGAAAAAAAAGAGAAGAATTTTAATTATATATAATATGAGATGGGCGACTTAATACAATCCGTTTCTACATTCAAACATATATTTGGTTTCTAAATATCGGACAAACTAGATATTAGCTAAATTCTCAATTGACCACTCTTCTGTCTATCCACCAAGAGATCTTGATTATGACCCTACTTTGATTCTAATCTATAGTTAAAGAGAAGTCACCTAATTATTAGACGAAACGAATAAATCATCGTTAAAACCAAATATAGTAAGATCTAGATAATAAGCCCATTTGAGACTGTTTTGAATAGGATTAGTGTACGATTCTTTTTTATGTCAAAACATCGGTGACAAATAAATAAATTGAATATAAATCATATTGAGTGAATAAGTTTATTCACCCATTTTATAGATTGATTTATTTTTTTGGTGAATATGGGAAATATGATAGTGGATTTTTATAAAATGTTGGAACATTAGTTAATAAATTACTTGCAACGGTTGCACCACTAACATCTGTCATAGAAACACTAATAATTCTAGAATGGAATGCTATAATAACTCCATGAACTCTATCTTTTTATTAGATTGGGAAAATGGGGTTCAAAGTTGTTTTTGCTGAAGTAAGTGGATATAGTTGATAATTCAAATTTGGTAGTATGACAGTTGACTTCAATAAAACATCTCTTCTGATTGAATGCATCTTTGAAAATGTTCTAAACAGTGAGACATTTTTTAGCAAATATTTTGGAGCTTAACCATCAACCATTGGTTTTACATATTTGTTAGATAGTACTATTCTGATATTAATTTAATTTTATTTCCTAATGAGGTAAGGATATAACCATCATCATAAATTATATCGAGAGATGGAAAGAGTTGCACTTAATCGAATAACTATCATATTTATATAGAGAGCTCCTTTTTAAAATATACTTGTGTCAATACTGTGTGCAAATAGTTAACGAAAATAATTTCCATAAGTATCAGTGCAAGCAGGTAGATTAGTATCATATTCTGCTTTTGGAAATGCAAAATCTTAATATTATATACCCATTCCTTTTCCGAAATATTCTAATTTTTTTGTGTTCAATTACTTAATTTTTATTGTTGATAGTACTTTGCCTATAGGAATGACCATAAAACTTGTCCAATATTACAGTCTAATCCTTCAAAGAAAATTGCATAGTTTTTAACGAACCCTGATTTGGCGGTGCCTAGTGTTTTATTACAGTAGAGATCAGCAACGATTGCGTATTTATATAAGAAATGTAGACAATCTTTATCGTCCATCTAAATTTGAATTCTTGCCTTTTCTGAAACGTCTTAACCACCACAAAAAATGTGATATGTATCTTAAACTAATTATTGTGTTATTGAGCGAGAATAAGATGAAATTACATATATCGAGAAATGAATCTACTTTTTGTTTATCATCAATAGCGAGCTGACCTAAATCTTTTTATATAATTTCCATTTTCATAGGATGAATATTTTTTTAAAAAATAATTAATTTTGGGTTAATAAATGATGAGTAGAAAATCACATGTTTTTAATATATTCTCGGTTCTTTATCCACATTTATTATTTCACAGATAACCACTGATTTTAATATTCCATCTTAACGATAATAGTTTCTTTTACATTAGCTTCGGCAGTGCATTTTTCTAAGTGATTTCCACGAATTATTAATCATTCATTTAATATGTTTTATTTACTGTTTCTATTATTCATCTTTGGACTTCCACTACAGTGATAAATTTTCCCATAAGAGATCTCTCATAAGCAGCATATTTTACTAAAGTCTAGAGCTTCTTTTTGAACTGTATGGGATTCAGAATTGCATCATAAAGATACTTCTTAGCTCTTAGTCTTAATTCTTATGGAATATTTATAAGAACTTTTCGTGATTATTCTTTTCTTTTCTCTATTTACTTTTATTCTTAATTGCTCTAGATATTGTTTTATTGTTACTGTTACTACTGTGGATAAAATTAGTTAAATGTTTGATCAAATTCTTAATAGTTTTATTACTACTGTGGAAATTTTTCCATTAATTCTTACCTCTATGCTAAGTTTTATTATTAGTGTGATTATACTACCATTGACTCCTTCTGAAGACGACTAAATTTTATTCTCTTGCCTTTAATTACTATCTTCTAGGTTTAGCCTATTGAATTTGTTTCTGTTACTAACTCAATTCTTAAAAGACTTTTACTAATTGTACCTGGAATTAGAAGGATGTTCTATTAAGCCTTATCAGTTAAATTACCTCCACAAAAACTGGTTCAGGAAGCTCACCAAGGCACACCAAAAATCTAAACTAAATTATCCCTAAATCTAGATAGAATTGTGTAAAATGTAATAGTTTGGATCAGCTTAAGTCCAACAAAGGCCAAGAAAAATTTTATCTGGCAGGGAAAGCAATGATTGGTTCTACAATAGGAGAATCTTCTAACTCTATTTATGCATCATCTTAATTAACTATTTACTGCTACATATAATCACCGAGATCTAGACTATTTGGTTACAATCGATCACCAATGATTTACTATGATATTGGAGCAGCTAATACACCACCTAAAAGTGGAGTTGCTAGATTCATGGGATTTACTCCCCCAGCCAAATTATATAAATTTTAAATTGCTATATCCATTTTTAGTAGGTGATAAAATATTGTTGGAAAAAAATATAATAATTTTACTGAATTCAGATGTTAGTGGCGTTGGAAAATCATCCTCAGGAATGTAATGGTGTCTTAAACTTATAAAAATGAAAATATCTCCTCCAAAGGGAGTAGTATTAATATCAAGGACTTATAAGTCATATGATTCTTAGAGAGAGATAGTAGAATACTGTCAATCAAAATATAAAGGATTTAAGGAGAATAACTGCATGGAAGATATAGACCTAGAATTGCTTGAGAAATTATTCGAAACATAAAAGATGATTAAAGAATAGGTACAAATAAGTAAAATAATTGGTTAGTTATATAACAATGATTAAATATCCAATAATCTCATAAAAATATGACAAAAATTTATAGTTAAAAAGATTTTCATGTGTTGGTCGTCATTTCTCTATCTTATATATATGGATGCTACAAAGATTCAAAGGAAGTTCAGATCCAACTTGTAGAGGCTAGTTTATAATAATAGAAATATTTAAATAAGGCAATAAGAGAGCACTTTAAGAACCGTTAGCACACTATGATGAGAGTTCAGATCCAGATCATCGTGAATCCTTAAATAAGCCATATGCTAAATATATAGAAGCAGTTGAAAAATATGATGGACATGGTTGCTTTGTTATGAATGTCCTAGTTTCGTACGGTAAAGGTAGGCTATAGAATCAATTATAAGGGGACTAATATTTTGATAAATGATATCAATCTATATTATGAATTGTGTAAGCTATTGGTCTTAATAATCTTATCAATATATTTTCATATTCAGACACTTCTTTTCTCTCTAGATTGATTATAATAGCAAGAGACCTTCATTCTCTTTTAACGAATAACTAATATTTAGCACTAACTTTAATTTTATATCCTTTAAGATGTTCTTTCAATCTTTCGAGAGAAGTTTTTAGTTATTCCTTCATAATAATATATTTCTTTTTTCACAGAGAGTATAGATTGTGCATTTCATTTGTACGGATATGAAAAAACAGATTTATGGGAATTATTTTTTTTACCTTCTTATAATCACAAACCCAGGAACATTTATTTAGTGAGGGTTCTTATGAGTTGAGCTAGAGTGGAATATAGTTGTTGAAATAGGTATTAGCTATGAATGTGCCCCTCGCAAAGTCGTGTCCGATGAATTTTGCTGAGTTAGTATAGAGGGACACACTACCTAAGTCGATAAGAATGCAGTGATTTTGGGGCTCACTGGGGACTGTTGTTATTCTGGTATAGTGCCCAGTGAGAGAATACCCCGTAAGCGATGAAAGGTTCATAGAAAAATTATGAATGTTGTATTGATTGTGGTGTTATTGAAAATGCTCGAAACGCCACCTTACTCTCTGAATTCGTGGTGCTTAGAGCTTAGCTATATCTTGACGTTTTATGTCCCTCAAAGCGTGGATAATCTGTCAAAAAATAGTTTTACAGTAATTTTATGAGTAAATGGAACAACAGTAACTAATAGACCTTTGTATTCAAGCTTTGTAGGGTATTTAATGAGTTAAGATAGTGAGAGCGATAGCACCGAATTCTGAAAGAGCTTGAAGCCATTTTTCATGGTTGAGACAAGTTTTCAACTCAAATAGTGTAAATTGTATTCTGAGTATTTTGATGACGCTGAAAAATAATAGATACCTATGAGAGCAGTTAAAGTATAAATGAAGGTTTTATAAAGACATTTTACTTTTGAAAAAGTGCATGTTAATCACTTCTCACTTAGTTGCTAGCCTTGGTATCTCAAAGAGTACTATACTGGTGATGTTTAAGGTGTCAGATTTGAAAAGGCAGCTCAAAGAACTATGATCTGTAGCTTTCTAAATTTTGATGAGCTGTCTAAGAATCTAAAGAATGATAAGAAGATAGAAGGAGATGTGGGATTTGATACGACCTTAATATAAAAAGTAGAATTTTTCAAGAATCTTAAAACTCCTTAAAACTGTTTAAATACGGCGATTTAGCCTATTTTCACCAAATTTATATCTTAAAGTAATATATAATAAAATATATTCTTTTTTCTTGTTTTCTTTTTATTTCATATTGTTTTATTTTTTTTATTATATCATATTAACTCATATTAAAAAAATTATATCTTTATGTATCTTTTTTTTATATAAAATTTATTATTTTCTTTGGAAAATAATTTATTTATTCAAGTTAATAATCTTATTTACATAAATATCTGAGAATTCTTATTTAAATACGAATAAAAATAACTTTTTTATGAAAAGATCCATTCTAAAATGATATATTTTTATATAAATTAATTAGTAAAAAATTATTTTTTTTAAACTATTTTGAGTTTTGAACTACGAAAGAATTATATTTAATGCCATTATTTTATTAAAAAATACTAGATTACATTAGTGTAATATTAATAACAAAATAAAAGCATTTACTTGCAAATCTTCTATTGAAACCTTTATATTTATTATATTGAATAATTTATGTTTGGAAAATACCATATAATAAAAGCCATCTTTTAGTTGATAGATTATACCAATAATAATCTGATTTTAACTCAGATTACAATATGTGTATAACTACTACCAATAGTAAGATTGTCCTCAGAATCAAATAGTACTGCGCTCAAAGATACCCCTAGTTCACTTATCACATTTTTCATATTAATATTGTTTAAAATAATTGTAAATTAGTAATAATGTTTTTGAAAATATAGTTGATGTTATGGTTACAACGCGATTGAATATGCTTTTGAGGTTATGTTTTATGGAAGTATTTTAATTTAACATTATGTCAAAATTAAACTTAAAATAGTAACATTTTAGCAGTATATGCTATGTTTTTATAATAGCAATTTTTCCCAAATATATTATGAAACTTTCACCATCCTTAGCAAATTAATTTATTATTTTAATTCTACATAAAAAAAGTTAGCAAAAACTATGAAAAATGATAATTAAAAATGCTGTGTTGTGGTAGATATATTTATTATAAATAAATGGTACATCTCACCAGTGAGTATTTTTATGTATAGTTATTATTTATTATTTATATAATCATTTATATTGAAAGATAGACAATTAACCTATAAGGTAAATAATGATAATTATAATAAGTGCATTATCACTATCATAAAGTCTTATATGTTCTATGAATTCATGTATTCAATAATTATATTATCAATTACTTGAAACTTCTATTTGTTATTGTATTTTTGGTAATCAATAGCACTTATTTGACATTAATAGCAAAAAGAATTGGTTACATACCACACTATTTTTAATATTAATAATAATAATAATAATATGATCAAACCGAAGTCTATGGGGACCCCGATCTAAAATATATGATAATATTTAAGGGTCAAGCCCTTTTCAATTAGTTTTAGTCACATCTGTTTTTCTTTCATTGTTCTTTACTCTGTATGTTTTGGTATGAGGTGTCTTCTCTTTCTTGTGTTATCCTTTTGTCTTCCAGTTGTTATCCTTTCTAGTATTGGTAAAGTTGAAGTTCCATATTTAAATTAAAAAGTGCTAATAAATCTCATCATTAAGTTCAATTTTATTTTGTTCTATTTTAACTTTAACTCTTTTCCAAGTTTAGAATAGTGACAAAATATTTTCGAAATCTGATTGAGTTAAGATTCAGTCATTATGCACTGAGTCTTAGTGGTAGTCATAGATGAGAATAATTTTGGCCAAACTATGTATTCTAACGTCTGTGATTTAAACATTCTCATAAATTTTTGTTGGTATTCTATGGATTATGAGGACTTTGCCTAATTATCTTTGGTATCTTTTTGTTAAGCAACTAGTTTCTGATCAGATTTTGATAAGATATTGGAGGGGTACCGATGCGTGACGTATTTGTTGTCATGGAGTCTAATATTAAAAAGACGATTATTCACTATTTTGTAAAGAAAATGAAGTGGAGATAGGATTTTCCCTGATTGTTTGGTTATGAGACTTCCCTTAATCCTCTATTGATATTACTATATCTTGGCTAGGATTAGATAGTAATTCAATAGATTGTTATTAATAGTTAGTACTTGATGTAAAAGTTAAGCATCAGATTTGGCAGTCTAAATTTAGTTACTAAATAAGGGGTTTTGTTGTCCGGGTTTCTGCGTGATTTTTTAAGGAATTTATGGAGTTTAGTTTTTAAGATTCTTTGAGTTGTAGAATCTATTTAGCAAACATAAGTTTCTTGTATACTTTTAGTTTTAAGGTCTGTGGCTTTGAATTTCTTCTTTCTTTGTTTTTATTACTCCAGCTTTTCTTGTTGCAGTTATTAAATTTTTTTATTAATTATTTGTTCCTTGAGTGTAAAATATTTGGAAGGTATTTAGGTTTAATGCTATTGATAGTAGTGAGGTAAGAATTACAAGTTATCTACGATGCCCTCGCTTCCGAATGATTAACAATCATCATCACTCCACTGTTATTCAGAGTGTATTCAGTCTCAGATTCACTACCTACCCTAATTTTCCAGTTTTTGAGTGGTAGTAAGTTACGAAAAAGTCTATATCTTTCTTTTTATTTTTTTGTGATTAATAAGAGGTATCACCATCTTCATTGATGAAGTCATAGGTAAAGAAGTTTTCTTATTTATTATCTCTTATTTAGGATAAGGAATCTTGCGATTAAACCTCGTCCTATTTTGAAGTAATATTTGCTTTAATAGCACTTTCAGTCAGTGTTATTATATCTATATTTCTTATAGATATTTGTTATAAGCAACCTCAAAACTTCCCTGAAGATTCTGGAAATATCCCTGGTTTTAAAATATATTTGGTCGTACATGTGAGGCTATTTTCACATCTCATAAGTTCACTTCTAATTTAATAATGCTATTTTATTATATTCATAATAATCTACTTTATCAGATGGAATAGATTATTGAAATCACAACTAACTTATGCGGAGTTTAATATATAGATTAAGAATAGTTGCTCCAGGGCACTAGAAATAGATTAATGGTTAAAAAAACAACTACAAAAAATTTCATAAAATATTGCTAATTATAGAAATTATAGTTTAATAGCTAAAATTAAATACTTTATATTATAAACTATTATTCAGCTTCATACTATTAACAAGATAGCCATTCTATTCAATAAAAAAAAGTAAAAAATTCACACTAAAAGCAATGAAAGCATTGAGAGCTTTACGTCTTTCTTTTTTTAATTCGCCTACCTGTAACAGAGATGAAACTACTTATAAAAGTTACACTCAAACAAAAAATGCCTTAAAAGATAGAAAATGCCATTATAAATAATTATATGCAATTTGATAACTATATCAATGAAATAAAAGATTAGAAAATAGTTCACAAAATTTAAATAACTAATTCAAAGTGTAAATATGATTTAAAATTATATGCTAAATCACTTTAAAATATTTTCTAGTGTCATCAAAACATAAATAAATTAGTTTATGTATTATTAATTTTCAGAAGTATGGAGAAATATTAAATAATTCACTATTTAGTTAATAATTAAAATGATTTTTATTTTTTATACCTTATTTAAAAAGACACAAAGCGATTATAAGCACATATATAAAGACATCCCAATGAATTTAATTTAATAAAAATGTAAATAATTCTCAGAAATCACAAACATTACGCTAAAATTAAATATTATTTACAATCTAAAGTTCTTCGAAATGCAAACTGAAAAAATCTATCGCTTTAAACATGAAGTTTAAATACTTTTCAATATTTGAATTTCCATATACAATAAATTTAAACATCTAAAAAAATTCTATTCTTTATCATTATCATCAACTAAAACTTAAAATAATCTTAGTTATTGATAAAAGATTTATAGCAAAGTGACTAGAAAATGATAGGTTAATAACTCTTTGTATTATTCTTTACTTATCCCGCCTATACTAATAATTTAGAATATATTGGAAAAACTAACTTCAATATTTTGATATAAAGAAAAGCTATAATATTTGATTGATATTTATTGTATATTGATAAATTAACTAGCATATATTAAAAACTAAAAGCTTGTTAACTTTAAATATAGGTATTCTTGAAATACTTTTATATTTTCAATATTTCAAAATCTTCTTAGCAAAGCTAGATACAATAAAATTTCCTTAAAATACTCATATTAATATAGAGTTTTTCAACTTTTTTGAGTAAGTACCAGATCTTCGGTGGCTATTAGTTTAATTAGATCATGAAATTAAATTATTATAGCAAAATAGTCCTCAATGGCAATTAACTTATTTCCAGATTTTTTTTATCTTAGAAGATTATATCAATAGAATAAATATACAATTCAAACAAAAAGTGCTAAATCAAAGCTAGATTAACTGCAATGATAGATAATTTCCCAGAAATTATTCATATAATTATAGAGAATAAACAGAAAACTAAATCAAGTAAAATATTTATAATCACCTTAGAAAAATACAAATAAATACACATCATCAATAGTAAAGTAAAGTTTAACAAGTAAGTTCATTAAGCTATAGATTCAAGCATATGAAAATTAGAAAAGTGAGACGATTTAACTCTTCCATTTTAATGGGAATAACCAAGAACTAGTAATAGTTACAATTCTTGAATAATTATTAACATCGCTTTTTGTCTTCTTACTCAATTAATTTCTCTATAATTTTTAATTCATCCGATGATTTAAATAAATTAAGTAAATTTATTGATATTTTAGAAAATATATATGCCTTTTTCGCAACTTAATTTTTAAAGATATCATTATTTTTTCATCATATTTTTATCCTTAGCTTACATAATTGCTCCATCTCTTGCCTTCATTTATTCATAACGCAAATTAAGTTCCTCAATTCTTGTGGGGTTTGAAGACAAAATTATTAAAACAATACTTATAATAATGAAATGTTTTTTATTCACTTATCATCCTTTGATATTCATAATATTTAATATAATAATAGTAATATAGTAAGTCAATTAATAGTACTAATTGAACGGTTTAATTTTTATTTATATGATATTACTGCTTAATTATAGATTTCCCATAAATATAAAGCAAAATTTGAACAAATTAGATTAAGTTATCAAAAGTTTTAGCCATTATTACTTTAAAAAGTATAACAAATTAGAGGTGTAAGAGTTAGTAAAAAAAAAAGTAGTGAACTATTATAAAGTACAGACATATTTCTTGTTATTAAAACTCATGCAATCGATTTAGAATTCTCTATTATAATTTTATCATAAATGATAGTAATATGAGAAATTTCCTAATTACTTTACAAATACCTTTTCTTTTCTTATATTTTTTTAATTTTTTTTTTATTAATTTTTTTATTCAATTTAGATTTTACTAAGTTGTATAAAGTTGCTTGTTGGTGTTATCTTAACCAGATTATATTGTTTGAGTTACTTTAACTTTAATAAATTGTTTAATTTATAAAATCTTTTACTATTTTTATTAAAAAACAGTTAAATCATTAGAGAAAATATATTATATGAGTCCACTTTAAATAAAGACATACAATAAATGAATATAGAATTTAGATAGAAACAAAATTCAAGACATAACCCAGCAAGTTGTTAAAATTTTGGGACGAATGGTAAATTATTAATAAAATTGCAAGGAGATTAAAATAACAATAAGATTATTATTAATATCATCTGTGTAAATAAGCAAAAATAGCTCTGACTCTAATTTGGGCTCAAGCATCATAATCAGAAATTATACAGGTATTCTTTTAGCTCGTCCTCTTTCATGTCTTCCACATCCTTACTGCTAGTCTGCTGTCCTTATCAATATCTTCTTCTTTGTAAAGCTGCTCATTCATTCATGTGATGTCTGAAGTGTAAATTGTATGCTTTAGATTAGTAGTAGTTGAACTGGATGTTATACATTCCTTTTGCGTGCTCCATAACATGAGTATCTATCAGTGTCGTATTTAGCGCCGAGTAGGAAGATAAGTCTGTACAATCTCTTGATCTAGGCATTCTTCTTGCGCTTCTCATCTCTTTATCTCTTAAAGCAGGTTTGGAGCACCTAATTTACG
The DNA here is from genome assembly GCA_000711775.1 of Oxytricha trifallax. Classification (NCBI taxonomy): domain Eukaryota; phylum Ciliophora; class Spirotrichea; order Sporadotrichida; family Oxytrichidae; genus Oxytricha; species Oxytricha trifallax. Next base: position 20,011 of record ARYC01007714.1, read on the forward strand.
TTTTCATTATAAGCTTTTTGAACCTTCGTATACTAGGAATGATATCATGTATGTTTTTGAGTAATATCCCATCATTTTGGCCAATCTTGTCACCAAGTCTAGGCATTAGGCTTTCTATATTTATCGACTTTCAGTATTGAAATTAAAATAAGGGGTAAATGAGTGATTGGTGGCCAACCAAGGGCACGACTCAACGCTATAGGCGCAAATCTCACGAGGGTGGAATGTCCAACTCAGACATTTTCTTGGGGAGCCGAGATAATCAAATCAAACATAATTGTTTCTCAAAAGACCACTTTAGTTTCCCAAATGATGATTACGCATTTTTATTTTCCTCAAACTACATTTAGACTCTATTCATTACAGCTAAACCTGACAATCTATTGAGCCTACTGGCTCTTCCTCTAAGTTGTAGTGTCGGGTGCCTTTGTGGATTCTCATTCTTTACTAAGGTTTCAATGACGACCTAAAGATCTTAATAATAGGGAGGTAGATAGATCGTGAAGCAGTTTTAGTGTGCGCACTGCACTCGTTGGCGTCTCATTTAATGGAGTTTCCTTTCACTTTGGCAGTTCAGAGCACCTTTATCACTTATCGAGCCAAGAGAAGAGGATCAGATGCCAAGTGAGTCGAATTTGATTAATGTCTAGGAAGAAGAGAATATAAAAAAAACCCTATCGCTACCACTCTCTCAAGTCTTGCACTTTTATCAACAGTCTCAGCGCAATGAATTTGCTACATCATGCTTCTTCTCATCACAAATCACTAGGTGTTTCTTAACATACGCTAAAACAAGCCCCCACGCTCCCCAATGAGTCACACATATTGTTGTTCTTGCTAGAGATGGTTAAATGATTGTTTGTTCGTATAAATCCATTGATACTCTTGGTAGTTTTGTGATATTGATGAGTGTAATGGAGTTACTGTTTAAGGACAGTAATTATTTTTAAGGAGAGTACTCTTTTTGTTTAAAAATTGTTTCATCCCTAATACGTGGCAATGCTGAGGACTACTCCTCCTTCCTCGCCTCAATATGTTGGCAGCCGCCCTCTGTCCTAACTTAAAATATGCTCTGTTCAACTAAATCAAATTATGGGAAAGATAAAAAACTATTTCAAAGCTTTCAACAATTATAAATAGTGAATACTTGCAAATTAAGTTCCTTCCTTTTGTTAATGTATCTGGGTTTATAATTGTAGGAATACATTTGATTTGGGAAAATAAATAATAAATTAAATAATTAAATATCAAATTATTGGCAGTTAACTTTCTGGAAACCTGGACAATATGGTACTTGTTCAACAGAGAATTTAAAATTAGCTGGACTTTACTATTAGCGGTACCCCTCTATTGCATCCCAGGAGTGAGATAACACGACTTTAATTTTGACATTAAAATCAACTAAACAAATCACAAAAAATTAAACTCAAGTTATCTCACTCCTGGGATGCAATAGAGGGGTACCGCTAATTGTAAAGTCCAGCTAATTTTAAATTCTCTATTGAACAAGTACCATATTGTCCAGCTTTCCAGAAAGTTAACTGCCAATTATTTGATATTTAATTATTTAATTTATTATTTATTTTCCCAAATCAAATGTATTCCTACAATATTAGAGGTACTATGAATAATGAACTCTATGCTGAATATTTAATAATCTCCAATTTTGCAATTGATTGTAATTAATATAAAATTGGACCTTAGGGTGATTCAACTTAAACATATTTTATTAATAACTCAGATATTTTGAATTTAGATGAAGCAATTTCCTTATTTTAATACAATTCACTCTTTTATTTTAATGATATATTTTTTATTTTATTAAAAAGCTATGATTTATTAGATTTTGACTATTTTTTTATTAAAGTTAAATTTACTTCATCATCAAGGAATATTTAAATAAACATTTTAAGTCAGATAATAATTATATCTTCGTCAGAATTATCTTATAATCATATAAGAATTGTATTTTTAATAAAAACAATACTAATAACAACTTATAAAAAAAATGTTAATTATTAAATAAATTAAGTCATTTTCTTTGATAAAGTAGCTTATAATCATCCTCAGAAATTTACTTACACCGACCTATAAACTGTGATATATTAAGATTTTTGAATATATACATGTCCTTCGTTCATTTATCATTTTTTAAATTAATTTTTAATCATATAATACCATAAATGGAGTGTCGATAGTTCAAACCTAGGAAAGAGCATATACATTTAAATAAAATTAAATTATAGGATATATCATGACATGAAATTAAAATGCAAACTGATAGTGAATATATTAAAATTAACAGCAAAATTAACTCATTAATAAAAAAACTCAATATTAGTAGTTAGATAATAGTTGCATGTTCATTAAAATTACTTATTTCCGATATAGATATACATTTAATACAAATGATATAAAAATAACAAAGCAAAGAATTTATTTGGCATTTTTTAGAAAAGATTATAAGTTTAAAATTGACTTATTCTAATGCTCATTCAAGAAAAAAAGGATTTATTGAAAAATAATATAGGGTGTATATAAATTTATTAATAAGCAGTCATTCATGAATATATGATACAGAGTAGCTTGACTTTATATATTCATGAAAAGACATCATTTTTTTTATGACTTAATCTTTATATAAGTTTGTATCGTATAGTAACAACTAACTTTAAATATATGAGTAATTCAATTAAAGATAATATAGTGGAGTTAAACTTTAAGCATAGTATTGATTGATAATACAAGCAAAACAAGTAGCAAATATAGGAAAAACTAATTCTTAAAATAAATATCACAAAAATAATAAAGGGATGATTATTAAAGTTTCCAAAAATATAATATGTTGCTTATTACATCTTTATTTGTAATAATCATAATACTATTTTTTGCATAAAGCGTTAATTAATATATAGAAATATACAAGCTAGTAAGTTTATATAATGAAAATTTGAATTAAAAAGTTGAATATAGGTTATATATCTATGGTTTTATACTGAGGTATGGGTCTAACTACCAGTATATTAGAAGCAAAACTTTGGCCAGCATTTCCGCTATATCAACACTTTTGAGTTTGTCAATTAATAAGGTTAAAAAATTCTTTTCCCATCACCATAACCTTGTTGAAGGAAAGAAAATTGCTAAGCTCTCTTAAACTTACAAAATTCTAAATCTTACCCTGACAATTTCCTGCGCTTCATAACATCTTCCGAGATACTGGATATGCAGAAAGGACTTTATCTTGAAACTAGAGAACTTCATATTACCGAAAGGTTTCCTCAGTACCATTTAACTACTTATCAACTCCACAGAATCTAAAAAAAGTTTAAAATAAAATATAAAGTCATAAAAACTAAACATAGGATGAATCATAATTAAGCTTATAGATTATAAGAGTAAAGATTGTCTAGCTTCAACTCTCTAATATAGCAAGTCCAAAGTCCTAATAAGATAATTTATATCGACGAGATAATATTCAAATCATTCCAGACGAGTTCAAAGACATGGGCTCCAAAGTACAGTAACTGTATTGCAAACAAGCTAGGTATGAATCTTAACACTCAAGCTGTTATTGTGGGAATAAGTTGGGAATCGGGATTAGAGGGTTATATGATCAAGCCATTTTCAATTAACACAACAGACTGCTAAGACATGCTAGAGTATTTAAGAGTTGTCAATTAGAACACGCAAGTTGTGATATTCTGGGATAATTTGCGTAGCCAACATAGTCGAGCGGTCTAAGATTTAATAAGAAGTTATGGATGGAAATGCCTCTTCAATGCTCCATACTCTTCTGAGTACCACTGTATTGAGGAGGTTTTTTCTAGAATAAAGCACCATTACAAAACAAACTTAATAAACTATGACTTCAAGTATTGTGGTAGTGAACATATAAAGCTGATTAAAATTCAATAGAAAGCGTGAAGAGGGAAGAAATACAAAGAATTGTTGATAGGTACTTAAATTTAATGAGAGACTTTATCCGATTAAATTAATTTAATTAGTGAATATAATAATTTATTTCAAATAACATTTTTCATTCCATCTCCAAGTCCGATGGCTTGTGCTTTCCCTATCCTTCCAAGAATGAGGAAACCTCCTCGGTCATTATATTCTTGGGATCATGACCCTCTTACTCCTCCTTGAACTTGAGAAAGGGTTTTGAATATTTCGTGATACTGTCTTTTCTGCTTTTCCCTCCTTGACTTAGCTTTGAACTTAAGCATCGATAGGGCTTTGTCCTTTGTCTCTAAAGAAATACAATAAAGAAATCTAAGAAATTACTAGAATAAAATGGCTCACTCTCGAACTTTTTAAAAATTTCTTCTCTTATATAGATCAAGTCTTGTTTATCCTCTTCAAAGGTAGTAGCATTCCTCATTCTGTTAGCGTGTTTTATAAGTTCATCCAATATTTGTCGTAGAAATTCATGAACTTCATAATCTTTTAATCATCCTTATTTTGCTCTAAAATCTTTTTAACTGAAAGCTCTTCATAATTTGGCGCATTGAAAGTTTGCATATCAGCGCTTTTAAGCAGGTCTTTTTTGCCTGCCAATAAATCCTTAAGAAATCTCATGGTGGTTTAGTTATCTGATGGGAGGTAATACCCCTCTATTAAAATTGTAATAATCAAAGATATAATTGAACTTCAGGAATTAAAATAATGTCCTTCTTGGATCTGAACTTTTGTTGGAGCTCCCTATAGTCATGGCTTCTGACTTCGTGACTTTGCATCCAAGAAAAATATCAAATAATTGATAACAATTGTACCAATTTGTTAAATAATTGTGATTAGTCATTTTGAATCTTGAGGTGATTCTTGACCTCTTTATTGAAATTCGAGGAAAGATAGCCCATTTTCTTTTGATCAGAATTTAATTTGTTAAGGTGAATGTTAAATTTTGCGTTTAAAAGGGTTCATACCCAAAAAACATAATTTCCCTTTAATAGTAACTAAGCAAGGTAAAGCTGGTAGCTACACCCTGATTGTTAACATCTAGTAATTTTAAACTTAATTAGCGAAGAATTTTTTGTAGCTTAGGTTAGTTAAATTTAATTTATTATTTCTAATTTTTATAGGTTTGTATGAAAAGATTGAAAAAAAAATTGGAGATGCATACCATTCTAAAATAAGGCAATAGTTAACTTAAAAGATCTTGCTCAAGCTGAAACTGACTTGTTCTCAAGTTATTATTGATTATATTCCTTATATAAGAAGTATTTATAATTCAACTAAAATATAATTCATCATCAAAAGAGGCAATCTATAATAATTTAATAATTTTTTTAAAACTTAGAATAGTAACCCTTCATGGTATTTTTTCATTATAGTAATGTCTAAGTTTAAAATCTTTGTTTTTTTGTTGTTGCATTATTTAATTTATAAGTTTGTTTTGTAAGAAAACAGACTGATTATCTTACTTTATAAGTTTATTAGAATAGCATCATTGAGACCTGCCATACTTCTCTTAATTATAATAAATTAGTATTTTTAATTATTAAAATTAATTTAAAAGTTTAATGGGAATAAGATTAATTTCATTATTAGTAAATATAAATTACAAAAAATAAATAATTAAAAGTTGTATAATGGAACCTTTCACATTTAAAACAAAAGCCTTTTATTTGTAAGTAAATTCATTTTTCTTCATTATTTAATGAAAGTAAGATTTTACTCATTTTAAATATTTAGTTAAGTGGAAGGGAATATTTGGTTTTATTTCAGGCAAGGTTAAGCTTTATTTTCAGAAAAAAATTATAAGTAAAGAATCAATGCTTGGAAAGAGAAATAGGCTCGCGGTGGTTGATGACACAATAAGATTAGAGTGCATATATT
>ARYC01007715.1:0-21527 GCA_000711775.1 Oxytricha trifallax
TTATATTATATTATATTATATTATATTATATTTTATTATATTATATTATATTATATTATATTATATTTTATTATATTATATTATATTATATTATATTATATTTTATTATATTATATTATATTATATTATATTATATTTTATTATATTATATTATATTATATTATATTATATTTTATTATATTATATTATATTATATTATATTATATTTTATTATATTATATTATATTATATTATATTATATTTTATTATATTATATTATATTATATTATATTATATTTTATTATATTATATTATATTATATTATATTATATTTTATTATATTATATTATATTATATTATATTATATTATATTATATTATATTATATTATATTATATTATATTATATTATGAAGATTATTAATTAAACTTATTGAGATGAAACTTCTTTCTTGCTACTGAAATTGGTGTACTGTATTTCACTTTTGATCTTTTTACAGAGCAGCTGAGACTAATAATCAATACCATCCAATTTTTCATTAAAGCCACAAAATCCTAGACTATCACAGTTATCATAAACTTCATTGATTATTCCTACTCCACCAAACCACTTTTGTGTCGTTTAACTTCAATATTTTAATAAAAACATTTTCTATATCTCTAGAGTAAACTACTAAAGTCGTAAAGTTTATACTCTTAAGGGATCTCAACAGGTCGAAATAGGTTAAGTAGTCTTTTTTTTGTCTATGAATTTGTTCAGGTAACTACGGAATGGGTATATGTATTTTATAATCACATCCTCAATTTATTACGACCACTGAATCCTTAACTAGTTTATCTGAATGTTTAAAACTAAAAGAGAAATGATTTTTTGAGGTTTATTATGGATTTCTCTATGTCACTAAATAGAGGTGATTCATTTCTTTCCAAAATATTCATCTGTCTAGCAACGATTGCATATGGAATAGGATAGTTTGATTTATCTAGAAGCAGTTTCTCTTTTATTTAAAAGTAGATATTATCACAATCCTAGATAAAAGTAAAGGATTCAGTGAGTTCTTGGCGTTGATATTTAGAGTTGAAATGAGGGTCCTTATCTCATAATAAGACATATTGTTCATTAAATAATATTATATTTATTAATTGTTGAACTCAAGCAAATCTAAGAAAGTTATTTGAGAAAGCAAAAATTTCATACATCTTTTTTAATTATAGTAGAAATCTTCAATATTTTGTAAATTCTGAATAAAATTAGAGTTATGTCTATAGTCAATATCAAGAATCAGCTAAAATTTGAAGAATCGCGAGATAGTAATAATGAAATACACAAATATAATATTATAAATTTCTAAGCTATATGTATATTTTATTCATAAAGTGACAAAAAAATATCATAATTTTCTCACTTTGGGAATTTATCTTTAATGACTAGGAATGAAATTATTAACAAGCATAACTTAAGACAATACATTGAAAAAAAACTGATGAATCAAGAGAAAAATGAAAACTAAAAAATTTTGACTAAATAAGAAATCATATTCTACAATCTTTAAAAGGAATAACAAGATCTAATAAAATATGAATAAACACAGAGCTTTTAATGTTCGCTATTTTTATTGGATAAGAAAGGAGAAACATGCATGATGACAATTGATCTTTATAATGCAACATGGTTTTTTAAAGTCTCTGATCTATTTTTAATAATTAATTCATAAATTTAATTATACATCATATATTATAAAAAAATAGTAACATATGAATAATAAAATTTATAAAGATAAGATACTTCCCAAAGCGAGAAAAATCTATAAAAAATTTCTCGCTTGGGAAGTTAACAATTAAAATGTTATAAATACATTATAAGCATGATTTTTGATTTCTAATTTATTTCTGGCGAAAATTCAAATTTTAGCCGAATGTCCTAAGAAGATTGTGGTAAAAAACACAATATTACTATTAATCTTTAGTAAGAATCCTGAGTTAGTTAAAATCCTGTGGTTATTTCAAAGCCAAGATCGACACTACCCAAATCATTGGTTAGCTTAAATTACTTCATAAAAACTTAAGTCGTGCTCAACTGGCTAACCCTGAATTTATTCACTTTGTTTTTAGATTGTTAATGGCTTTATTTCTAATATGTGTATAAAGAAGTCTTACAATTTTTTTAATTACATTTTACTACTATAGCTATTGTAACTTCTTGGTAGAACATTGTAAATTGGCTTTTTTAGATAGTCAGTTTTAATTTTAAACTTAGGTTGTTACTACGTTTAAGTTATACTTTTCCTTATACCTGGTGTGACTGGAGAATTATTGCTATTAAGAACAGTTTAAATATCAAGTATTTTGATTGATCTTATTCCTGCCACAAACTTATTCTTAAACTTGCTCCCAAGCTTATTTTTCAGTTTTAATTAATCAAAAGATATGTTTAAGTTATTAACTCATCTTATTATTAATTATTTAGGATTTAAAAATGGTAGTTCAAGTAATTTTTATAAAGCCTTGCTACCTTCCTTATTTAATTCTTCAATTAAATAAAGCAAAATGACACCATTAAGGCTAGAGTTGGCTTTTCGCATCAAAAGTGGCATAATTTATTTCTGTCTTGAAATATAAAGAATTTTCTAAACGATTTTCAGTTTTAATTTTTATTCATTATTAACTGGGGTTTATTACTAATATTCTGAGTTAATTTGCTTGTCATTTAGCTCAACTTGCTTCTTTTGATTTGTATTTTGACTTTTAGTGTTAATAGGACTCTTCAGATTACTTTTACTCTCTTGTTATGGGAAATTATGGAATAAAAGTAGCAGCAGTTTTGTGTAATTTTACTCTCCACCTGTCATTAACTTGGATAATGAGAAATACCAATCATTATTTTATATTATACTAAATATTTAATAAATATTAAGCAGTTTTTCATTTGAAAAAATATAATTAAACTATTAATGCTAGGCTTTTTTAATTTACTCGATAATCAACTTATAACTCTATTCAATATTAGTGTAATTTACAAATGACAGTTTTTATTTAAATCAGGAAGTGTTATTTCATCTTTGTTATATTCAATGAACAAGAAAGAATTTAATATGTTATTGTTTTAATTTGATGTTTGCATGTTAATTGTTGGTTGTTGATTGTTGCCCAATGTTATTTTAATAATGACAATAAATACTTACTCAGTTATTGTGATTTATTATAAATTTATAGGATGATTGCTTATGCAACAGATTAGGCAGAGAATTTTAAACCAATATTTTAATTTTTCTATCAGATTAATCAATAACAAACTAAAATGTTTGCAGCACTCCATTATGAATCATACTTGGTTCTCTAATTAAAGCATAAATTAAAGATATAATTAATTACAAAAATCAGTCACAAGCTTGGATTTTATAGCTTTAAATGTGAGGAGTAGTTTTAAATTTAATTTGTAATTTTTGAAGGGCTGGCAGTTGTTGAAGAAGTCTTTCTGGTTTTTTGGTAGCATACCTAATTACACCCCAAAATCATCATCCTTGTCAATTAAATATATTAAAATTATAAAATTAATAGAATTTAATTTATAAAAGTCTTTTTTATAAATCTAGGTGGTAAGAATGATAGATAAAAAAATCTGAAGAACAAAGAAAGCCATTGCTAATCAATATTAAAACATGTTTTTGTTGAAATAACTAATTATAAATATTAACTCATTAACACATTAAACATTTAAATAACATTCATTCTATTTCACAAATAAATAGCTATTACTTAATGATTTATTAAAGTGTAAAATTACTCATTAACTGTTATTTATCAACTACACCAACTGCTCTTTATCATCAGTATGCTTTTCTCACCAGCTAGACAGACCTCCATCATGTTTACTTTTAAACAATTTAATTGGCTTATTTAACGAATTAATATATTATTCTAAATTTATTATAATAATTATGCAATAACTAAAAAAAAACTAAATAATATATGAATTATATTTATTTTGAATATTCAAAGGTTAATAACATCGGTACGCATAAACACCACTATGATTCCTTTGATTTTATATATTCCTCAGGTGTGTTTCAATAATATATAACTCAATATGTGAAAAGGCTTCAACTATATTATTAGCCATAACTGTAGACACCTCTAAAAATGGTAAATTATGTGTTTTTGCATAATCTATACCTTCCTGAGTAAAAATCTGTCTCTTAAAAACTTTCTTGACTACTCCACCCTAAACTTTTAGTCTTTCTAGCTCGTTGTTACTGTCAGAATCCTTATATTTGCCAACAACAGAATACAACAATCTTGTTCAGTGAAATCCAAGGCGTCTCGAAACCGTTTTAGAACTTTGTGGTAACTTTCTCTTTTTTGCTTATTGTATACCATAAATCAGCTTTTAACCTTGAATTTTATTAATAAAATAGATTTAGACTATAAATTTGCTAGTTATGGGTCTATCAAATATCCTAATACTTTTTCTCCTCTCCGCAGTATAAAAAATCAAAAATTGCCTTTCTATCCGCTTGCTTCATCTGTAAACTTCATTGTTTAAAAATCCACACATAGCGTTTTAAGTGTTCTTAGGTAGTTAGCCAAAGTTTTTTACTGATTATGAGGGTTTTGCCAATACTTTAGACTCCTATTACTACTGCTTTGAATGTTCAAAGGTTGTAATCCATTGTTATAAATTAATTAATTTATTTTAATTTTTCTATACATTTTGATTTTGCAATTAAAACTGGAAAATTAACAATTTATAGAGTTTTCTTTGTTAAGTGAAGATTTAGAAGAAATTAGTAATAATTAATTAGAAAAATATATAATACCTATTCAAATTAAATAGTAGAAAATAAGTTGTGGTATAACTAATCTCTCAATCTATAATATTATTTAATTAAAATATTAAAATATTTCATATGAATTCTCTTCAACACTAAGCAACTGTTAATATTGACTCAAACAATTACCATTAATTATTAATTATCAATAACTGTAAGTAAATATTAATATATTTTGAATAAAAAAAGTAAAATTTAAATATGAATCAACTAGTGCAGAACACTTCGTAGCCTATCAATCTAATACACTGATCACTTCATTAAACTTCTCAATAAATTATTAATCAAATAATTTTAACAGTAGTTCCGTTAAAAGTACTCATTTCAATATAAATAATTAAGTCATTGGGCTTTTTAATAAAGCCCCCCATCCCAATATGAAAAAGTTTCGAATAATAATTCATTTGCAATAATTCTATATTTTAGTGATTGAATTATTGGAATAATTTTCCTCTTAATTAAACTAAACTTTATTTTCCTTTTCTTTCCTAATGTCTTAGTAATATATATCTTTACTATATTAAATAGTAATGACGCAAGCGCTGGAAGTAATTAATTATAACAAAGCCTCGTTAAATCTAATAAATTGCTCCATTAAGCTTCTGTTTACAAAACGACAGGGGAAACATCTAGTGGAGTCACTGGTACTTTGCAATAGACTTCTTTAAATTGTTCTTTACCTAAGAAAAATAAAATTCCTGAATCTAAGTTAGCAAAATCCTCTGGTTCATAGGTAGCTACTCAAAATCTTTCGTATAGCAATAATAATCTATCAAAATCTAATAAAAATAATCAGAGTTTCAATCATGCAATTGGTTAGCAACACAATAACTCTATGTGTGCAATTAATCAGAGAGAGTTAAATCAGTCAACTCAGCCAGAGTAAGTGTTGGGAGTGAAATCAACAAACAGATATAATCTTCAAATTACCTTCTTTCTCATTTTACAACTAAATATAATAGTAATTGCTAAGTTCCTTCTGGCCTTCACTAGTCAACAGCATGCTGTAATAAATTAAAAGTATCAATTAAAGTAATTGTAGCAAATTGATAGTTAGTTTCACTTCGTTGTAGTAAAATAATAGTAGTTCTGCCGTCAGAAAACTTAAAATGAAAACATCTTTTGGCGAAGGTGATTACGGTATATATTATACTTATATTAATAATTCAAGATCTGTAAAAGGATCATCTATGAGAATTAGCTCCCACCCTCAGCAAGTTTAACAAAATTCACATTCTTTAAATGTAACAAATATTTGTCCAAAAGAAAAACGCAAAAAGATTGAAACTTTTTTAAAATTAGTAGATGAAATTCAGAAGTTCTAACCCTAATCATAACAGTCAGCTCTACCAGTCCCTATTCTCTTATTAATACCAAAAGAAACACAATAATCAGTAAACCCCAGCAAGAGACAACACCAAAACTAAAACATCTTAAGTTACTATTGAAGCAGTATTTCTAAAATTTTAATGATGAATAAATGCTTTTGGAGCAAAAACTCTCTGCTTAAATTGAACCTCCAAATAATATTTAAACAAGAATAAGTGATACATAAGCCTAGACTGTAAAGTTATTGAGGTAGAAAGATAATATCCTAATATCTCAGCTGTTTAGACAGCAGATTAAAAGAAAACTAACCTTAAAATAAGAATCAACACCAAAATCCCCAAGCAAATGGAGATATATCTAGTCTTTGGTATAACTAACTAGATTTAGTCTTTTATAATGAGCGACAGAAAGATAAGAATACTCAACTCTTTAGGAAACTTGTTAACTTTAAGGAAACTTTAGTAGAAAGTATTTAAACCTCTAAAAATGAAATTTTCGGACTTAAAAATAAGACTAAATAGCAAAACTAGAGTTTGTTAAGCTATCGAGCAACTAAGGCTACAACAGTTTAGTCATTTAAAATTCAAAAATTTAACAGAACTCAGCTGCTGTTAACTTAATAATTCAAAATTGATGACCCTAAGAACTATGAAAATAACTTCAAACTTAGGAAATTCACCTAATCCTACAAAAAGAAAATTAGATTAATAAGAAAAATAAGAATTTTATATATCCTTAATCTATAAAGGGAGACACTTTTAAGGATTTATAATGTAATATTGATCCAGAGCTTGTAACTCAGAACTCTGAAAGTCCAAATAAATTTAGTTCAAGCAATAATAAAAACTTGATCACAATAAATGATCCACGTAATTAATTTAAGCAAAGAGATATTTTAAAAATAATAATATCATATACAACTATGGCTGAAAAAATTAATTTTTTGAATATTCAAAAAGGCAATATAAGATTAGAATTAGTAAAAGATATTACTAATTGTCAAAGATAGTTAGAAAATAAGAACTAGCGCAAAATTGGCTAGAATTGAGAGAATCAGAAATTGGTACAATAAAACTTTCTTACTTTAAGCTAAATAAGTTTAAGAAAGTTAGCTGCCACATCTCTATAGAAAATTAATTAAAAACTTGAGTAAACTTAATTAGGAAATTATGATAGATACTAAGAGAACTATCCCAAATATATTGATATTTGTGCATGAGGAAAAAGTTGTTGATATACTTTTAAGAATATTGGATGTTTTTATTAATCCTATGCCTGATTTGGGTTATGACAAGGTATAAATTCTTTTGCGCTATCATTAATGCTCATACTTTAAATTGAAGAGTACTTATTTAAAACTATAAAAATACTATTAATAAAGTTTATTCAAAATTGGGAAATAGTAAAAATAAAATTCAAATTTAAAATTAATCAATTAAAACTGCCACAAATTTGCATGAGGTTTAAATAGAATTTGATATAGTAAGTATCCAAAAATGTCTGTATAAAATGGCCGTTACTATGCACCAACTTCAATAAAACGTTGGAAAGTTCAAATCCTGCTTTGGAAATTCTTTTATTTTTAGTTCCAATATTATTTTTCTTTTATTTTAAACAAAAATAAAAGAATTTCCAAAGCAGGATTTGAACTTTCCAACTTTTTATTGAAGTTGGTGCATAGTAACGGCCATTTTATACAGACATTTTTGGATACTTACTATATCAAATTCTATTTAAACCTCATGCAAATTTGTGGCAGTTTTAATTGATTAATTTTAAATTTGAATTTTATTTTTACTATTTCCCAATTTTGAATATACTTTATTAATAGTGTTCAATATCCCTTTATAAAATATAATAAGGCAAATAATTTTTTAGAATTTTAAACTTATAATGAATTTAATCCTTATAAAATATAAAAGTTTTATAATTTTAAGTGATGAAATAGCTACTTTAAAAATACAGGCTTAAAGTTAAGTTATAGAATAATCTCAATCCTCTTAAACTCCTCTGTTTTTAATTGAATTCTTTAGTAAATAAATATCTCCATCCACTTTAAGATATTGGGATGAAATAGTTTTTTACTTTTTTTACTTTTGTTTTAAGTATTGAGAGTATAGCTACAGTCCATGGATTCATTCATAGTGGAGGAACTCAAATCTCTGCTAAAAGTAGATTTAGCTTTATTGGATTATCCAATAAAGATGTTCTAAGAGGGTCGATTTGCCAGAGCTCTGCACTCTGATCTGAATAAATAATTCGTTGTCATACTAAAGCGTTTTAGTGAAGAGATGAAGTCAAAATGCATAAACTTGTATGTGAGGCTCAAAAGTTCTAAGTAACTAGCAGACTTATGAAAAAATGGAGAAATTCTATATCAATGAAACAAAGCCTAAGAGAAGGAGGACTAAGAGAAACCCCAATTCTAAGTGGTACATAGTTGATGAAAGAATGCGAGGATTCAGAAGTAATAGCTTGAAAATGGAATGTTAGTAACTGCTAATGATAAAAATAATAAATTAGAATGGAGAATTTACCATAATTTCCATCAAAGATTAATCATTAAGAACAGGTCTAAGACCTTTAAACATTCAAAAATTTGTTAGATTTCTTGAAACATTAAATGTAAATTTTCACAGTGCGAAAGTTTAAGAGTTTTGTCTTCTGGCTAGAAAAACGAGTTAATCAGTGTATTTTCTGACAATAATGAAATTTAAGGATATGATGTAAAGGGAATTAACGTCATGCCTTCTATTACAAACAAATTACTTCACAAATTGTAATAAGCTGTAAAAAACAGATACAGGTAGAAGACAGATTGATATCAATTCCTATGGTTTTTATCTATGGCATTTAAGAAGAAGGTTATATACTCATAAAACAGACCTAAGTTTTGAAGATTCAATAGAGGAAATTAATCTAGAATAGCAGCATGAAATGCAAAGTTCATTTGTAAAAAAAAAGAGAACCTTGCATAAAAATGCGTTAGATCTACTAAGAGAAAATGTTGGGGATAAAAAGTAGAATTTAATTTGGGTTACCTCAGTTTAGCAAACAGGTGAAAAATAAGCCAAATAAATTACTTTTGTCGTAGTGTAAGAGTAAAAGCAAATCATAGAACACTTCTAAAAGATATTAAAAAGATGTTGCCTCAGAGAGATCTGAATAAAAACTAGGTAGCAATTATGAGAATGTCTAATAATTTTCTTCTTCTAAGCAATTATATAAATTATTTAATATTATTCATATTAGTTTTAATATAAATTAAAAATTAAAACAAAATATGAAGTATTAATTAAAATTTTGATTTACGTTTTGAATAATTAAATTAATTTTAACTTTTTTTTTATTGATGATTTAAAATTAACTCAAGAATAATATTCACTAAAATTTATTAAAATATTCTTATTTATTAAACAAGCGGCTTACAAAAAAGTTAAATTAAGATTTACCAACAAAAATTAATTAAAACTCATAACTTAATCTTCCTTAATCTATAGTAAAAAAAAACTCCAGAAATATCTCTTAAAAAAGACTGTTTAAAAAGGCAAGTAAAACTTCATGAAACCCGTAATATATAAAAATTCTACTCGCTCAATTTATAGCAGCAGCAATTTTGCATAAAATACAGAGAGCAATATCGTCACCATAAACATCACAAATACTATTTATCATGTAACTGTCACTTAAAAGAAAAATCCAAGTTAAAGCAATAACAATGTTAACAAGTTAATATGCTACATTTCCTTCAGTCACACCACTAAAAATTCAAACAACATATTGGGGCAAAACTTAAACAATAAAAATAGTTCCGTTTAACCCAAGTAGAAGTTATAGGAACTTTCTCAAAAGATAGTGCAACAAAAAGTTAATTAGTGCTAAGCGATGTGATCATATAAACTATGATAGCAATTTTTTAATTACTTCCCTAATCGGCTTTGTCCAGTTTTCTAGTTATAAACAGTAGCAGTAGCAATTAAGCATCAGTAATAAGAAACAAAATAGTTTTATAAGAGTAAGCTAATAGAGACGAACGATATAGAAGCACTTTAAATTATCAAAGCAAGTTAGAAAAGCCTCAAATAAAAGAATGAGCCTGATCAAGAAATAAAATGGTACAAATATAAGTCTGTCAAATATGTCTGCAGAGTCATTAGCCAAGCTTCTTGAAATAATTAATGGAGCAATTAAAATTTTAAACATAATCAATCACATTATAAAGTACTATTATAATAACGTGCATAATAAGTAAAATTTGGAGGTTTACTTGAGTAACGACCAATTACACGCCTTTTAAAAAAAGTAAAAACACAAATGTAAAATTAAGCTATTTGCTCATCACATGTACCAAACTTCCCAATAAGCATTTGAAGACGACTCTCTAAAGTTTGACACAATAAACCTAATAAAGTTAAGAAAAAAACTTGAGTATGACGCCTTAGGCGACATGCTTTCTTAGAATAAAAACCTAAACACTGGAGTGATAACCAATCTAGATTCGTACATGAAGTTCTTAGAATTAATCAGATATATTATATAAATTTAAATATAGTTATTTTGATTGTAAATTATTCACATTTATTTTGCCTATTTTATAAACTAATAGTCTATACTGATTTGTTTTAATAAATTTTTGTGTTTTAAAAAGAGAATTAAATATAGAAGCTTTTATAATTCAAGAATAAAAAACAAGATTTGGTAGAGTCTCCGCTTAAAGCAAACATTAAACTCAAGATTGCAATATTATCCAAGGTATCACAGGTTCTGGGGAATCAACAGTCACTAATCAACTAGCGGGTAGCACAGAGGTGTTTAATTGCTGAGCTGCTGTTTTTTGTGGCTTTAATAGAAATTTTGTATTTTCTATTTATCTTGTGGTAGTAGAGGCTGAATAAACTTTTGACTTGTTGGTTGCCTAAGCTTATACCTGCTTTTTATAAAAGTTTTTACTATTTTCTAAGATTGCTAGTTTGTCCATTAATTTCAACTAGAGATTATAGTTAAAGAATTCATAATTAACAGAAGGCAAAATCGCAGACTAATTAAATTTGCTGAAAGATTGATTGAACTGTTATAAATTTGAAAAGAGTTAGTGATTTGCCGGAACAGCTATTCTTGATTTTTGGGAGATGCCTTGTGGCATTGAAGAATTTACCTAATCTGATTTGCCTTGTTAGTAATTTATAAACCTGGAGATTCTTATTAAAAATTTTTATTACTTATTTGTTTTATTCGTGTTAAGCTGTTCTGAGGGAGAGTTAGAATCAGCTGGAAAATAATTAGTTAAGAGTTTCTAAAGTAGGAAGGCGCTTTAATCTAATTATGTTTATTTTACCTTAACTCAAAAGTTCTTTTTTATTCAAATAAATAATTTGTTCATCATTCAACTCTTAATTATTAGAATTACTTATCGAATATCATTTCTGAAAATTTTGAGAGCCTTCCAAAAACTATTTTTATTATTTTTTTGTGCCAATGAAGTGTTTATCTTCATCGAACTGTGATTAACAAAGTCTTTGTTACCGTTTGAGAGTGACTTATTTTGCTATTGTAAATTATTCACTATTGTTATATTTTGAGTTTTAGTTCTGATTATCATCTATTTTTGCATTTTAAATTTTGCTAATTAACTGTTTTATGTACTTTTATTTGGAGAATTAGTAAAATTGGTAATTTTAACTTTCTAAGATGTAGAGTGATTCATAGGAATCAATTATATTAGTAACTTGTCGTTTAATCCTTGATTTAATACATAATTTAAGTAAAGTTTAATTAAAAAGACTTCTTTGAGTGTTTTTGTGGATTTTTTCCTGTAAGACTCATTTCCTTAAGTTTCTAATCCCTTTATTTGAGTATCTTTTGCTAAATGTTTTCTCTTTCAAATAATTTGTCTGTTTAAATTCGGCTGCTATCTGCTATAGTCTTCATCAAAATATTAAAAAATATTAAATTTAAGTATTAAAATTTATATTCTTCTTCTATCTGCTCCTTTCTTTCAAATTATCGATGCTAAATCAAAAGATTTATCATAATTCTATTAATTCATATTTATAATATTTTCTTAAATAAAAACTCTTTTCTAACTTATTTCTTAAGTACAAAACAGTTTATATAGAACTTTGCTATGATTATCGTTTAACTCTTCAGAGAAAAACTAATACAGTAAAGTTTATTTTTTTAAAAATGTTAAATAAACTCTAACAAATTTAATTTTATTAATAATAATCTGATTTATTTAGAAAAGTTCTTGTAATTCCCTAATTTTTAATTCTAGCATGATGCTTAATAGATTAAGGAAGAAACTAGAAGGAATACTAGTAATAATTTTTGTTTATTTACTATATGATATTCCCTCTATTTTACAATAAAATTAATACAAGTAATATAAATAACAAAATTTTACTTCTAAGTTCCATAATTCATAACATTAGCAGTTGAATTGAAATTTTCTAAGTTAATGGTTTCTAGTTGAACTAGATATTTGAAAATTAGTCATTAGGTGTTGTTACTATATTAATTATTAATTATTTAAAGCAGATTGAAGGTGAACTGGCTTTGTAGAATTGCTTGTTGTTTAAAGCAAATTATATCAAAACTTATTTTATTTATTTGGCTTTAATAAAGATTTTAGTCCACTGCTTCTACCTTTTTTATTCTCAGATTACTTATTTATATAAATAAAGTGCAGTATTTCATAAAATTAAATTAATACCAAAAATTTAAGTCATTTAGTATTAAGTATCTCTCCTAATTATTTCTAATAAATAGATTGAGATTAACTGAGAATATTAATTATTCTTGGACGTATCTTCCTTATAATACCACTCAAATCTTTTATATATATCCCTCCTTAAAAGTTAAGTCTCCTTTTGTTAGCCAAATAGCTGCATTAATTAGTATTATTATTCTAATTTAATTGTAATTATTATTATTTTATTTATCTAAATCATTGTATTGAAGTGAGCTATTATATTTGTCATATTTTTATTTTGAGAAATTATTTTATTTTTGTTATAAAACCTCCTTAAATATTGCTAGCCTAAATTATACAAATTCTCATTAATTAATGGATTAATTGATAAAATTGCTTATTCAGTTTTAATTTAATTATTGCTATTTCATTTAGCATTATGAATCAAATTTCCCAATAAAGTTTCAGTGTTATTTTTTGGATAGACTAATAAGTATAACTTTTTTTTCTCTCTAATTAGCTTCTTTATTATGCAACCTTTCTGAAATCTTTGCTTTATTTTTGCATTTTTGTACTGGTTCCTCTAGTAAAAGCGTTCTTTTGTTGTGTCATTTTAGAGTAAAAAAATTGAAGAATAATAAATTATATGTATTGCAGTATCATAAAAAGTAACCTTGATTTTGATTCTAGCGATTAAATGGTTGTAGATTTTGAAGAAGCTTGTCAAATATTGTATATAAAAAGTTTAGCTTCTTGCAAGATAATTAGATTGGGATTTCTATCTTGCCTTGGCCCCAATTCGTCTTCTATGATTTTCTTTTAGTGGCAAGTTACACAGTTTATCATTGAGCAATTCACTTATGATTTAGGAGGTTAAGATCTAGGATAGAGAGCATATGTGATTATTTGAACTAGTAGATTACTTCATTATTGCCTAATTGTAACTAATTTAATTGTTTAAGATTGATGCAAGTTAGTGATGTTTCGTTAAATATTGAATGTATCTGTGATGCAGTTTGACCCATTTTTATAGGCAAAGACTGATTTATACATTTGCTGGATGTCCCTTGATTATTATAAGCCAGGTTAAGTGTTTTAATGGATGCCAGATTTATTAGGAGACTCTGAAGGTAAAGGTTTTTTATTATACTAATACTGCTATTCCTAAAATTATTCTCAGATATTAATTTCACCATCTTGTAGAAACCTAGTTTACTTTCTTCATCAATTAACTTTCCTTCAATCGATGAGAGGTCGCCCTCAATATTTATTGTCACTAAATTCTTTTAAGAGGTTAGCTGTTTATTTTAAGTTATCAAAGTCTTAAAGCTTCTATGCTACTTTGAGCACTTTCAGATTGATTTTGAGATTTATTTATTTTAAATATGAAATATTTGATAACTCATTCTGCTATTTAGTGTTTCTTTTTTTGTTACAAAGGGTACTTCAATTTCATAGTCTAACTTACTCGAAAGATATTATTAAATATGTACTTTCTATTGTAGCTGGCTTAATTAATAGAGCAAATAGTTTAAAACTTGGTTATTTTAAAACTTATCTTATTAAGGCACATCTTGTTAATTGAATTGTTTCATCCTCCAAACTAGTTTGCAGGCTCCACTCTTTTCTAAAGTTGATTGTCTTATTCATTTGATTTTACATAGATATTATAAAGTCTCAAATTCTGGGAAATAATTGTAGATATCCAAAAACAATTTCTGTTAAGGATTTTCATTAGGGCTTACTTAATATCATTATTTATTTATAAATAAATTTAATATTATAAAATATATAGTTAACTAAAACCCTAACGCAAATTAGTACAATAACTATGCCAACAATACTAACAAGTATTGTTAACAGTATAATCAATATGGAAGTGGAAATGAATATAATCAGACTAACGATGACAACTAAAATAATAACATCAATAACTGCGATGCAATTAATAATCAAACCAGATAAAGCGATTACAATAAGATTGATCCTCAACCCATACAGAGTAACTACAATAAAATCGAAAACATTCAACCACCAAACGCCATATAGAGTGAGTACAATCAGATGTCTTAACCAAGACAAAGTGAATATATCAGTAGTTTTCCTCAACAAAAAATCCATAAACTTTCACTTCACCAGATGAAACGTCAAAACTAAAGTTAAGCCTAACCTTATCCGCTTAAAACGAAGATTTGAGAAATAAAAATGTGGCAACTGAGGCACTTCAGTTAAGGATATCGCTAAGAATTCGAATTTAGGAGCACTTTACTTTAGGGGTTAAACTAGGGAGTAAATGCTTGATTAAAAGAAGAAAAGCAATAAGAAGAGATTGAGCGCAGAAGATGTGATAAAGAAGAAGCTTTTAAAGCTAGAGATAGAGAAAGCCGTGTGATATTGTAGAGAAAAGAATTATTTATGCAATAATTAATGGAGCTAATCGATTTTTCGTCAATAAAGTAAGTTCAAAATTTGATAACAAACCATCTGCTGGAGTTTTCAAACACCAAGATTAAATTATAAAGCCAATTTTCTCTAAAAAAGCGATTACCATAACCGTTGTTTTTTTTTGATGAATCAAATCAAAATGAAAACAAACAGACTTCATTTATTTAACAACTACAAGATCAACCTTAAAATTGCTAGCTCCCACTCAAATGTATAGAGTTATGGAGGAAATAACAACGCCTACAATAACTACTATGACACTATCATTCCATCTAATGATTATCAATAGACTCATCAATCTTCTCCAACTATGTTAAACAACACCCAATCAACAAAGAAGAAGGATAAAAATAGAAAAATAAGAGCAAGTTTGACAACTTTTTCAGTTGATGACAATTAATCAAGCAATGAAGACGAGAGTGATGATGGTAATAAGTAAAAACCAACCACCTTTGCATACTTAGCACCCCAAAAATGAATATGAGCCCATAAAATCTGAACCCACCCTTGTCAGGATTCACTTAAAGACAAGTTGTCTGCCTCCTCCAGTCTACCAAAAGATAAAAATTGCTCCTACTAATATGCAGAACATCTATGATGGAGATGATGATGAAGATGAAAATGATTTCAATTTTAGACAATCTAATAGTAAGACATTGCCTTAAATCTGAGGGCAACCCAACTAACAGGTCACGGTTAATCACCAAGCCAAATTTAGTATCTATTTGATGATGACGATTGTGAGGATGACTATTGACCAATTAAAATAAGTTAACTTCTTGGGTTTCTTTTTCTCATCACAAATATCTCAGTTTATTATGATCATCATTATTTATTATTATTATTTATGTTTTCAATCATTTTTCATAAATCTATTCCCAAGAAATTTTGGGGAGTTATAAATGTATAATTTAATTGATCTTAAACCTAATTTCTTGATCTTATTTTATAGATAATAAAAAATATTAAATGCAAATATTTATTAATAAATGAAAAATAATCAAATGCGGAGAATTAAAAAATACCTTATAGCACATTTTACAATTTAAATCATTAAGTCATGTATTTAATCTCTAAAAATCATCGCAATTTACAAAATTTTAATAATATTTAAATTAATTTGATCAAATAATAAATAATAAACAGATTGAAGAGTAAATATAGTAAAATAAAGATTTGTGAAGTTAGGTTACTGATTTATAATTAAATATAATTTATATTATAATTGCAAAGAAACCAATTTCTGGAGAAGAAACACAGAAATTGGTATTTCTAGTGCAAGATTAAACGTAACTTTCTCATTTGCTTGACCATCGACTCCAAGTAAGCTGAAATAAAGTATTTAATCAGTTATATAATTTTAATTTAAATTATAGATAATAGTGTAAGGATGTAATATGGCCATAGCATTAGAGTATTTGTCTTTTTCTTTATTTTATAAACCGTTTCAGTTATCTAAATCGCATAGTTGCCATAATTTTCCTGAGTAATTCTTAAATTGTTTAACGATAAAAAACAATTTTTTTTTAATATTATATATTATTTAGATTAGGAGGCCATAACATGCAAGTCCTATAGGATGTGTTATTAAGTCATCTTTTTAAGCGACTCTGGGAACTTTTTGAATTTTTGAACCTAATCCACTTGGGTAGTTTGCATCTTTATCAAAGAGTAAACAGACAAATCTTTTAAATCGTAAAATAACTCTCCTGGTTGTATGGTTTAATATGGAAAAGGTAAAATATTAATTATGCAAACGTTTATATAATTAATAAATTTAATTATTTTATAAACATAATTCTCCTATCCAAAGGCATGGTGTTTATGGATAAATTATTAATAATATCTAGCAACAGTTTCATATTTATTTCCAAAAAAATTATCTAATCAATGTAAAAAGAGCAATAATTTATCAATACTTTTTTCTCAGTGCATCAAATAAAATATTAAATGAATTATGGACCCAACAAAAATATCTAAAGCCATTGTGTTTGAACTTTATCATATGCATTAACATAATATGAATTATATTCCAAGGTATTTTTTAGAATCTAATTATTGTAGATAAATAATTTTTTTATAAATAACAATTCACATCCTTATCAATCATTATTAAGATATTTTATATAGGCATTAAATTGTTTATTTAAATCAGTTGTTCAGGTGGGGTATTTTACATATAAAATAGGGCCAAATTTTATTTGAATTCAATGTTAATTAGTAATATTGGTACTTCTTTCAAAATTAATGAATCTTTTATATACTCTAAATCTATAAACCTAGATCTATAAATCAAAAATAGTAGTTTAGTTTGAACAAAGACAGGTAAAGATTAATTTAATTTTAATATGTTGTTTTTTAATATAATGATTTTTAAAAAATGGAAAATCTCTTTAATAGAATAAAATCTTAATTTTATATAGATTCAAGCATATTAAATCCGAATAATTTAGATAGAGGTGTAGCATTTAAAATTGAGAATGCCATTCTAGATAATATATCATTTTTCAATAATTTATATAAATATTTATTGATTAATAAGTTAATTGTACACACAAGCAACTTGACTATAACGAACTGTTACATTGCAATAAATTGTGGGGGGCTATCTTATTGATAAATTAAAAATAAATCTACAAAGAATTCACATTTTATAAATGATAAAGTCGTCATTGGTAGAAAAAGGTTCTATAAAAACAGGAAAAAGTAAATAATTTAGGTTTTATTAAATATTTATTCTATAAACAGTGCATTAATAGACAATATATTTTTAAATGAGTGCTCTTTGTCTTTAAATCAACAAAATTCTTCTCCAATTTACCTCTCAATATAATTAATATTGATATAATTACATTACTTTAATTGAATGAAGATTTGATGGGTGAAACTATCTTTAAACAAGCATTAGCACTTTAAATTTAGAAGATATCACTATACTAAGGTCTTAAGTAAATGAAATATCTTCAACAGGAGGCTCTATCTACATACAAGGGAATGAAGCTTGGAAAATATCTCAATCAAATTATTTTAAAGCAATATTATAATAACAGATACTCAGTCAGGTGTCTACGGTGGATTTCTTAGAATTACTATCTTAAAATAAATAATTAAAAATTTGCTTGTAAAAATACTACTTTTATTAAGATCAACAAACCAGGTTTTAGCTTACAATATCAAATATAAACGAAACTCATTTTTCTGCGTTCAATTTTTTTAAAATAATGAAGTTAAATTTATCAAAGAGGATTAACCTATTCTAAAAACCTAAGATCTTTAAATATCTAATCATCTGCTATCAACAAAACAATTTCTTCAATTGGTCAAGGTTAACTATTAAAGTCGGATAGTTTAAATGCAGAAATCACTTTGACCGTATTTATTTGTTTTTAATGAATTTTATTTTAGACTTATAAGTGATTTGTAATTCAAAAAAAAATGTTTATTAAGTTGTAGAGTCAAAGCTTTCATAATAATTATTAATTTTAATTTATTAATTTCATCTTTGAAATCATTATTAAATTAGAAAGCTATAAGGATAGGGTGACCCACAGGGGCCCGATGCTTGAGACTTTCTAATAGAGCTTTCTTCTACACTAAGGCCTACTGAGGGTAGGCAGGGGGTTGCAGGGTTCACCGCATTAGGGGCCAGTCGGCGGGGTTCAATCTGTCAGATCCTAAACTCCTTGAGTTGTCTACACGCTAAGGATTTCCCTGCATTAGATGAGCTACCTGGCGTGAGTTCAGCTTTCTAGGTAATAGGGAGCAGGATGAAGGCGGTGCTCAACCTTCATAAATGAGAAGTTTAGAACCATATAAGCCATCGATAATTATTCCTCCCACACCAGATCGGGTTAATGAGGCTACCACAGAGAAAGGACAGAGACTACTATCTCAGCAGCGGTGGAACCTAGCAAGAGTTTTCTCCAGACTCCCCTTTAATTGTTTACAGGAAGCAGATCTCTGCGAGCTCTTAGGGGGATACTCCTAGTTATCTAGGCTCTTATCTCGTATTCATCTCGATACAGGGAGAAGTGGAATGGGGGGCGAGGTAGTTTTTTGGAGTTTTCTAGTTCACGACGTGCCACGTTAACTCACTTCAGATATGTCTATGTCACGACTAAAATTGATGGTTTAATTTTAGTATTTAACAGTGAATTGATAAATATTTAATTTTAAGTTTAACTCGTTAATCATCATCATCTTTGAAATCCTTAAAGAAAGCTGGGTTTTGAAATGGATGCCCAAAATACTAAACAACTTTTAATTTTGAAGTTTAACCTCAATAATTGCCAAACTGCAACAAACGAAGGAGTTAATTACCTTCAAAACGTCAAAATTTTCACAGTTTTATTTTCCATTTATTCAAAAATAATAGCTATTAATGGAGGTCTAGGGTTTATTGTAAAAGAATAAAACTTCTTTCAGTCATAATAACTTTACAAACTTTAATGCCTACCAAGCTAGTTGATTTTATTTGAAAGAAATATCCCAATTAAAATTCAATATTGCACATTCACAGATTTTAACCCAAGAACAACTGGAGCCTTCATTTAAACTGTTCAATCGGATAGCTCCTAGACCCTTAGAGTACTTGTAATAAAACAATTTAAAGTTATAAAATCACTATTAAGAACTCCAATTTTAGAATTTCTAAGCTAGGTAATTTCGGGGCATCTTACTTATAAACATTTATAATATAAAATTTAAATTAATTTCTTATAACAGCTACTTCTTGAATACCTACACTTAACAGATGTGAATTTTTACAAGATTCGATAAAAAGATCATAATGGTATGTTTTACTTAACTAATATAAGAAACTCTGTTACATATTTTCCACAATCAATATAAAATCCTAAAACATTTTTCTTAATTGTATACAAGCGGTAAGTGTAAAGATGGCGCGTTTATGTATTCTAAAATAATTAACTAAAAATTCAAGCAAAACACAATCAAAATCCTAAAGCCTTCAATAGTTTGATTGAGTATTTGATTTATAATAGTATACTATTGGTGCTTACTTTTTTAGGGTTTGGGGTATACCGATAACTACTCACCGACTGATGACGTCAATTACTAAAAATGACGTCAATCTCTCACAACGAAGTCAATCAATCACTACCGAATTTATTTACTCACCTATCGTAAATTGCTCAACAGTGCTAATTAATGGTAAAAATGTGCATAGCTCATTACCCTCAAATTGAAATTTAAGCATGGTTCTTGAAGTGCAATTTTTAGGGTTTCATAACTGTGGACTCTCCTTGTTCTATAGCGGGTGCCAGAGTCTCTGTTTACCTACCTTTCTCCTCACTATGTCCCCTACGAGTTCCAAGAGGTTTTTAAAATCTATATGTTTCCTTTTCATGAGAATACCTTTTTCTTATTTACCAAATTAAATGGAAGAGTAAGTACTTTAAGGTTATTAGTTGAATGAAAACCAAATCGCTATTTGTACTTTTGGATATCATCTTTATTCAATTCAAACGAAAAATTAGTTTTAGGTTGTTAAGGAAATGATTAAATCAAGAGATGATTGCTAAGCAACAACTTGCTTGAGTGTTTCTTGATTGAGGATTTTAATTAATAAGATAATCGATGTGATGATACTAAAATTTAAAGGCCTTTATCACTAAGAATTAAGATGATATTTCTTTTAGCTGAAGAATTATGGAGCAGTCTTGCTTTAGAAGTATAATTTAGAATAGGTTTAAGTTGATCACTATAATAATCGGATCCATAAAACAATTAAATAAATAAATATATAAACTCACTGTCATAAAAAGACCCAAATCTCGCATATAATTACTTAAATAAATAATATTTAAACTTTAAACCCCAACATAAATCTTATTAAAACCCTTATAAAGTATGAGTTAATAGTATACTTTATCAATCAAAAACTCAATTAAACTACTGAAGGGGTTTTGGTGTTTTGAATAATCCATCCAAATCTCTTATTTTTTAGTTATTGTTCAAGAAAGTCGCTCCGAGAAATTCGATTTAAACTAATTCAGAAAGTAATAATTATTTTATATGCAATATAGCTCTACAAATCTAAAAATTGCATAGATTAAATTAAGATACAAAAACTATATGGATTATATCTGCTTGTAACAATAAACAATCCTTTGTTGAAGTTAAAGAGCAACCCAAAGACAAGTTGAAAATTTTAAATCATTTTATCAATTTACCCGCTTAATTTTATTCTTACATTTTTTAAAAATCAGTGACTAGCGTTTTAACATTACGAAAG
>ARYC01007717.1:0-24372 GCA_000711775.1 Oxytricha trifallax
AGACATTTGTGCATACGCATTGTCCTCTTTAGATTTAAGAAGTATCCTTGAGATTTTGTGTACATATTAAGTTTTTAGAGACTACTCATGAATACTCTTTTATTTTGACATTAATATGAATGAATATAATATGTCGAGGTCTATATTTTTTGAAGTTGCAGGGAATCGTAGCTTTTTCAATTCGAAATATATTCATTCGCATCGTGATTAATTGATTTAAGAAATTTCCTTGAGATTATGTTCATATTTTATATTTTTAGAACCTGCTTTTGTATACTATTTTATTTTGACATTAACATTTATGAATATAATCTGTCGAAGTCAATAATTTTTGAAGTTGCAGGAAAACATAGCTTTTTCAATTAGACATTTGTGCATACGCATTGTCCTCTTTAGATTTAAGAAGTATCCTTGAGATTTTGTGTACATATTAAGTTTTTAGAGACTACTCATGAATACTCTTTTATTTTGACATTAATATGAATGAATATAATATGTCGAGGTCTATATTTTTTGAAGTTGCAGGGAATCGTAGCTTTTTCAATTCGAAATATATTCATTCGCATCGTGATTAATTGATTTAAGAAATTTCCTTGAGATTATGTTCATATTTTATATTTTTAGAACCTGCTTTTGTATACTATTTTATTTTGACATTAACATTTATGAATATAATCTGTCGAAGCAATAATTTTTGAAGTTGCAGGGAATCATAGCTTTTTCTATTAGAAATTTGTGCATACGCATTGTCCTCTTTAGATTTAAGAAGTTTCTATGAGATTTTGTTTACATATTAAGTTTTTAGAGTCTTTTTTTTGAATACTCGTTTATTTTGACATAAACATTAATAAATATAATATGTCGAAATCAATAATTTTTGAAGTTGCAGGGAATCATAGCTTTTCTATTAGACATTTGTGCATACGCATTGTCCTCTTTAGATTTAGAAGTTCCTTGACATTTTGTTTACATTTTAAATTTTTAGAGACTACTCATGAATACTCTTTTATTTTGACTTTAACATTCATGAATATAATATGTCGAAGTCTATCGCAGGAAACCATAGCTTTTTCTATTAGACATTTGTGCATACGCATCGTTCTTTATTGATTAAGAAGTTTCCTTGAGATTTTTTTCATTTTTTAAGTTTTAAGAGACTGCTCTTGAATACTCTTTTATTTTGACATTAACATGAATGAATATAATCTGTCGAAGTCTATATTTTTTTAAGTTGCAGGGAATCATAGCTTTTTATATTTGAAATTTGTTCATTCGCATCGTGATTAACTGATTTAAGAAATTTCCTTGAGATTATGTTCATATTTTATATTTTTAGAAACTGCTTTTGTATACTATTTTATTTTGACATTAACATTTATGAATATAATATGTCGAAGTCTATAATTTTTAAGGTTGCAGGGAATCATAGCTTTTTATATTCGAAATTTGTGCATACGCATTGTCCTCTTTAGATTTAAGAAGTTTCTATGAGATTTTATTTAAATATTAAGTTTTTAGAGACTACTCATGAATACTCTTTTATTTTGACATTAACATTTATGAATATAATATGTCGAAGTCTATAATTTTTGAAGTTGCAGGGAATCATAGCTTTTTCTATTAGAAATTTGTGCATACGCATTGTCCTCTTTAGATTTAAGAAGTTTCTATGAGATTTTGTTTACATATTAAGTTTTTAGAGTCTGTTTTTTTATACTCTTTTATTTTGACATTAGCATGAATGAATATAATCTGTCGAACTCTATACCTATTTAAGTCGAAGAGAAACTTAGCTATTTCTATTAGACATTTGTGCATACGCATTGTCCTCTTTAGATTTAAGAAGTTACTTGAGATTTTGTTCACATTTAATGTTATTTCAGACTGTTTTTGTATACTCTTTTATTTTGACATTAACATTTATGAATATAATCTGTCGAAGTCTATAATTTTTGAAGTTGCAGGAAATTGTAGGTTTTCTATTAGACATTTGTGCATACGCATTGTCCTCTTTAGATTTAAGAAGTATCCTTGAGATTTTTTTCACATTTTATGTTTTAAGAGACTATTCTTGAATACTCTTTTATTTTGACTTTAATATGAATGAATATAATATGTCGAAGTCTATAATTTTTCAAGTTGCAGGGAATCATAGCTTTTTATATTCGAAATTTGTTCATTCGCATCGTGATTAATTGATTTAAGAAATTTCCTTGAGATTATGTTCATATTTTATATTTTTAGAAACTGCTTTTGTATACTATTTTATTTTGACATTAACATTTATGAATATAATATGTCGAAGTCAATAATTTTTGAAGTTGCAGGGAATCATAGCTTTTTATATTCGAAATTTGTGCATACGCATTGTCCTCTTTAGATTTAAGAAGTTTCTATGAGATTTTATTTAAATATTAAGTTTTTAGAGACTACTCATGAATACTCTTTTATTTTGACATTAACATTTATGAATATAATATGTCGAAGTCTATAATTTTTGAAGTTGCAGGGAATCATAGCTTTTTCTATTAGACATTTGTGCATACGCATTGTCCTCTTTAGATTTAAGAAGTTTCTATGAGATTTTGTTTACATATTAAGTTTTTAGAGACTACTCATGAATACTCTTTTATTTTGACTTTAACGTGAATGAATATAATATGTCGAAGTCTATAATTTTTCAAGTTGCAGGGGTTCATAGCTTTTTCTATTAGACATTTGTGAATACGCATTGTTCTCTTTAGAATTTAGTAGTTCCTTGACATTTTGTTTACATTTTAAATTTTTAGAGACTACTCATGAATACTCTTTTATTTTGACTTTAACATTCATGAATATAATATGTCGAAGTCTATCGCAGGAAACCATAGCTTTTTCTTTTCGACATTTGTCCATACGCATCGTTCTTTATTGATTAAGAAGTTTCCTTGAGATTTTTTTCATTTTTTAAGTTTTAAGAGACTGCTCTTGAATACTCTTTTATTTTGACATTAACATGAATGAATATAATCTGTCGAAGTCTATATTTTTTTAAGTCGCATGGAAAAATAGCCGAGACTGCAAAAATTGAGGAGGAGTTTAAATAACCCTATTGAATATTAAATTTTACATATTAAAGTTGATTATTTTTGCAAAGTATTCAATAAAGTTTTCTTCTTCAAGTCAACTTACAAGAGGCACTTGAGAGATATACACTATGATATGTGTAGTATGTATCTAAAGCATTAAATGAAGGATTGCAAGTATATCTGTGAGTTATGTGAGAAGCCATATTCTCATACTAGAGACCCCAATGTCCACTTAAAGAATAAGTACAATCAAAGCTTTCTGTTTATTCATGAACCTAGGAATCCGATTCCTATAATTAAGGAAGTTTAGAAACTATATTGAGTCACTTAGAAATGAAGTTCAGAAGAAAGTCATAATTAAGAAAGCAGTCAAGAATTTTCTTGAGGCTATGATAATTTCCATATTAAAAATTATTGACTTAGATTCTTGCCTTGAAAGTTACCTCACTCTTGAGGATAAAGTTGAGAAGAGAGTCATCACTGATGTCTAATATGCTTTCAAAATATACCCTATCAATAACTTCCTTGCTGATGAAAAATTCTAAATGGAATTCTCTTATGAGTATTATGCTCTTTAATAGGCAAAGTTTAGAGAGTGCAAGAGTATTATATAGCTATATTATTTGAAAAAAATATCATGTAACATTTAGACTTCCTCTCCTCGAAATGATTTATAGAGAAATTTTTTCTGATAATAGATACCAAAGATTAATTGGGTATATCGTGTCGTAAATAGCTGAGGAAATTGAAGCTACACAAGCTTGGTTATGTTCTTAGAGACTTAAAGCCTGAAAACATACTTCTTAGAGTCTATCTTATTGATTTAAACAGAGCTCTAAGAGTGCAAGCCTCTGCATTAGGAGCTGCATATACGGTACTCCTGGGGGATATTTCCCAGATAGAGAAGATTGGAGAGATGGAGACACTTCTTGGGATATCTGGGCTTAGCAGTAATATAATAAAGAGTGACATGCCAAAAAACGATTACTTTAGCTGCAAGAGTAAGAGAGATTCTAAGTATAGAATCAAGCATTTATAGATAAATAAAAGATTAAAGGAGGCCTGACAGAACTTGTGTACTCAACTATTATCAGACCAAGCTAAGAAAATTAAGTATCAATAAAAAAACAAACATCAACTTAGAAAAATTAAATTCTGAGGACTACAGCATGATTATAAGCTTATGTTCGTGTGAAATATTTTAAAAACTCTCACTTAAATTACTAATATTTAAACATTAAACCACTACATAAACCCTATTAAAACCTTAATAAAGTATGCCTTAATAGTCTACTTTTATCAATCAAAAACTCAATCAAACTACTGAAAGGGTTTTGGGATTTTTATTCCAGGCATTCTTTCGACATTATAGAGCTCTTAGTCTAATTCTGCTCTGGTAACATTCTTAGTATCCACCTACTTGATCATATAATGACTTGGTTTAGTCATTTTTTAGTTTCAATATTGAAAACTATAAGAAGTGAAAAAAAGTACATGATTCTTGGGTCCAAGATAGGTTAGCATCTTATTTTCCTGAACCCATCCTAGGGTTTAACTAGATAGATGTCTTTCTACATTTCATGATTTAAGTTTAAACCATTTGACTATTTCTCTAGTGCTATATGCTTTTTTCCCTTTTGTAAAAATGTTGTTATCTTCTATCTTAACACGAATTCCTTAAAGTTGATGTGAAGGTGACTAGATGATTTCAAATTAGCAAATCAGACTTTCCTGTAACATACCCCTTTCTTAAAGACCTACTACTTAATCCTGAGTCAACTTGAGCTTATTCAAGAATGCTTGTTTCTTATCAATGCTGATTTCATCTATTATGCCACCTCAACGAGTACAAGAATCTATATTTTTACTACATTATATTGTTTTTAGTTTTAACCAGCAATAAATGTCATTAATGTTCGCAAAAGGATGCCAATTTAACTCACATGACAGAAATAACCAATAGTTAATCACAAGAGCAATCCTCTAAGATTTTCAAATATTATAGATATTAATAGAGAAGGTGACGTTAGGGTTTGATCTTCAGGAAGCATAGTTATTCTTATAGTATTTTGCTATGATAATGCTCGTAAAGACTTTGCAGTTAATGTATTTTATGTTCATATCAACAACTACATCGTGTTATATAAAGATTCATTTGGCCAATTTCTATCAAGCAATTGAGAAGAAACATATTCATTAGAAATGCCTTCTAAAACTACTTCAGGTAGTATTTTGTATTAGAAGAAATATAGGTACTTTTAGCTCTATATATAGCAGCTTAGACTATAATATACTATGGACATAATTACATATAATTATTATTATTACTATTGCTAAAAATGGTCAAGATGCTCATTGGATTGAAAACATGAATACTGTCCTTGATGATAACAAGACTCTCACTTACCAAAATAAAGCGAATGAACAAGTGGAAAAACGAAAGGTCTCAGTGGTTGGCACCGCCTCAGGTTCAGGCAAGGAACATGCCCTTCAGTACCAATGCTAATTAGGCTGCGCTCAGGCCGAGTCGGAGTCCGAAGAGACAAGTCAGGACGTGAGAATAGATGACACTGGACAAGACAACCCTATGAGAGGCACATAGTTCCAAAAGGCCAAAGTCGCTCCCCCAGTTGAGGTACACAATTGATAAGGATACTCTAGAGATATTGATAATTTATTCAGAAATCATCTAATTTATGCTGAATCAATATTGATAATGGCAATAGCAATAATAATTATATATTTAATACTAGAGATCTTTATTTCTAGTTTTCCTCCTCGCCTTCCCCCTTAAGTTATTCATCATCATCATAGATACATATATAATAAATATTTATACTCAATGCATATATATTAATAATGAGCTGTTAATAAAAATATATATTGAAATTTAATAATAATAAAAGAAAAAAACTTTTAAAGAAATTATTTATATTTTAATTAATCTTTAAGCTTCCAAGAAGTCTATAATATATAATTCTTTTATCAAATATATTAATGATATTGTTGATTTATTTCTGTAAATTTTAGATTAAAATTTTAAAGTAACTTGGCTAAAAGCCAATAAAATCAGCTCAATAAAGTAATTAATTATAAAATAACTCATTAGACTATTTTATAACAACTATATGAGTAAGGAAATTTTCTTCTTTTAATTTAATTAAATTTAAATTTATATAATATAAGGTTAATGATCCAAAATTGAAGGATAAAGACAATAAAAAATCGTATGATTACACATTTAATAAGTAATAATAAATGAAATATTAAATAAGTTTTAATTGCTTATTATTCATTCAAGTTGTATTAATTACTATCTGTAAAAAACAATTAAAATAATTAAATAATAAAGACATTTTTTTAAATACTAAAATCGAATATCAATTAGGAGTAACTGTTATAAATGAAATAGTATTTATATGTAAACTACTCATACCATGCATTATTATGGTTAATTTAAAGATTCAAACATCTATTTTGGGTAGTGAATTTTTTTAGAATCATTTATTTTATCAAAATTTTGTCTAATAAGGTCTAACTTAAAATATTTGTAATAGGCAATAAAAATGTGAGGCAAAACTGGTAATATCTAATTTTTAGATATATGATTTCTAAATGGGATCAAACTATTAGCAAAGATAAAGGACATTTAAGAAACTTATGATCAGTACTGCCATAAACTTACATTATTTAAACTTATTTTCAAATGATGTTGTTTTGGATCATTTTTAGGTATTATTTTTAGAGATCCTTCACAGGTAAAAGTAAGATTTTGACCTTCTAAATAATTTAAAATGGGTATTTAGATTGATTAAGAATTGTGAATTTTAAAGAGAATTTCAAATTCTGAACAGGCGAGTCTTAGTGATAATTTTGGTCATTGATATAGAAAGATAATAATCTTCATTGATTCTTGAATTAATAGTCTTAACTAGAATCTGTAAAGCTCTCCATCATAACTCTTGAGTAATAATTCACTCGTGATATCTCCCTCAACATTTTTTTAATATGGGAAATGTTGTGTGCCTTGAATTATGCTTTAGAAGCTATATGAACAAAATAGTTCTTCTCTTGGTATAAAATACCAAGAGAAGAACTCGTTGAAGTATAGAGCGTTTTCTTATATAGAAATATAGCTATGACCCGAAGATCAATGAATTTATTCACTTGTAATAATTAATAGATTAGCTATGACCTCAAGACTTGAATTGATCTTGTAAAACCCCATGATTTCTTTTTAAGAATTAAGATAGGGGGGTATTTATAATTAATCAAAAATTTAATTATTATTGGCCAAAATCAATTAAAACTAGCGTAAAATAAATATACACAACCTGATTGGTTTAATTTATATGGAAAATTATTCGAGCCAATAGTTTTCATAATTGGGATAATCATTAAAATATTACGCCAATAATAATTAAATTTTTTATTAATTATAAATACCCCCTATCTTAATTCTTAAAAGAATCATGGGGTTTTATAGGACTCTGAGACTCTGATTTAACAAATTTATTATAAAGTTTAGATTATTAATTTTCCACACATTGCCATTACCAACAAAAACAATTGTCAAATATTTGTTTGTTCGCTCTTTTGCAAAGGTCTAATGGCAGTTTTGCAATATAGACCATAACAATTGGCATATTCATTTTATTCTATAATTAACTTTAATTAAATATTAATCTAAAAAGCTATCAAATATATGTATGTATTTTATTTACTCTTTAATATTTTTATTGAAACATTTTCAGAAAAGTTTTAAAAGAGCAAACATTTGGTAAGCCTAGTTTATTTATATAATATACTAAATGAATTTGGTAATTTGATAAATATCATTGTTTCCCGATCTGAATTATTAAGTTTAATGATTCATAAATCCAAATAAATTTAATTATCAATAAAAGATCTATAGAAGAAGACTATGATTGCTATTAAGCTAATTTTAACTGATATAAATAATAATAATAATAATAATAATAATTAACTCGCATCGAGGGGTCAAAGCCCCCCTGAGCATATCAATTATGAAGGAACTCAGTTCCTTTGGTTGTTTCTTTTCTTTTTGTTGTTTTTTCTGGGTTTCTTTGGTTGTCTTTGTTTATTGTTGGGTTTTCTACCAGTGAATTAGTTTTGCCTTCTTCTGTCTTGTCTTAAGATGGTGACGAAATCGTCACCTACGTGTTTATATTTAATGGGTGATTAGACTTATAAGATTTTAACAGAAAATTTAATAAGACCAAGGGAGATAAAAGATTTGAAGTTTTCTTTCATAAAGAAAACGATGTCGGTTAAGAGGTTCTTGGAGAAATTCCAAGGAGTTTTGAATCTGATAGTGTTTGTGTTAAGCATGTGGTCTTGGTCTGTGTCGCAGTACATGATTACGTCTTAGTTGTAGGACCTAAGTTTGTCGATGGTTTTAAGGAAGGTTCTGATTTACTTAGGGGTACTGTCGTCGTTAGCTATGGTGTGCTAAGCTTTGGTGTCTCTTTCAAGGATGTCTTCGATTTGTTCGAAGTAGTAGGCGATTGTGTTAGCTAGTCCTTGGGTTGCTGATTGGATTCTAAGGGAGACAATTTGCTCTTTAAGTTCTAGGGCTTTAAAGAGGGTTCTTGCTGAGACTTTGGTGCCTTTGTTGGCTTCGTCGACTAGGGATTTGAATGCTAGGTCTGTCTTGGTTGAGTAGTAGTCTGGAAGGTCTTTGAACTTGACCGAAGATTTGTCAATCATTTGGGCGTCTCTGTGTTCACTCATATTTAATAGTGATTAATATTTTATTATTAATTAGGAATCTTATTTTAATTTTTCTTTAATTTTTTCCTAGTCAGAAATCTTATTAAAGGGTGATTCCTCAATAAGGATTAAAGGTTCCTATTAAATAGGAAGCCTGATTGATGACGCATTAGAGTGCGTCAAAGATTTTTCACCTTCTTCATAGAAGGAGATGTCAGCTTCGGAATCATAGTCTAGTGAGCTAGACTTGTCCATAGGCGCTTGGAGAATGGCGCATTAAGAAGCTAGATATTCCTGCTCTTCCTGCATGAACTATTAGTTAAGATTCTAAAGTTCTTGATGAGTGAACTTGTTATGGAACTGTGAGAGTTCGCTGGTAAGTTAAAAGTCGATTTTGGTGTTAGTGGGAGGGGAAGGCTTTGGAATGAACTCCGGTGAAGAGGAGTTAAGGTTTCCAAAATCAGTAGCTGGCTATTAGGTTTTAGGGATCCATTTGTTGTTAACCTGGACTAAGTAGAGTGTTTAGGCTAGGAGTTCTAACCAATTAGCAATGTAGTGGTTGTTCTGGTTGTGAGCTCTGATTTTGGCTTCATTTCTAAGTTTAAAGATGAGGGACGGGTTAATCTGAGCAACTTTTTTGGCTATGTAGATGACTTTCTGAATTGTGAGATGTCCCCAATCGTTGTTCATAGACTCTGAGATAATAGTATCGATGATGTCTTTGAGTCTGGATCCTCGGATGAGGGTTTGAATGAAGTTCTTTGTGTAGGTCGAGAAGTTGGGCATTTCGCTCTTATGTTCCACTAACTTTGATTATAATTTAATAATAATACTGATATAAATTTCATTTTTTTTCTAGAAATCAAACATATCTATTAATTTATAAAAATTAGTTAGAAATCGCATTCCAATCTTACAAATTGTGTTATTGGCATTTTTCTGCTCAATCAATAATGAAGGGATCAGATACAAAAACTTGAATCTTCCATGGTGAAGTTAGCTGTTACTTTAATAAGAGAATCAAAGATGCTTTATGGCATTGCAATTTGTTATATTATAATGCAAGCAGCTAATATTGCTCCTGATATATCTTTTTCACAAATTCAAAAGCCCCATTTAAGGCATTGTTTGGCTACTGTAGCAAAGCACAGCTTGAAGATGGGCATATGATAACGCTTTCAATTGTTAAGATGTGCTACAGACTGATATTCGAAGTCCAAGTGTTAGCTATTAGTATACTTAAGCGATGCTTAACTGATATTTGAGTGAACAGGAGATCCTCAATTGTAAATAATCTGACTCTTAATCTTCGGTAAGCGCTCACATAAAATTGTAACTATATATTAAATATGGTTGATAATAAAAATTAGGCCTCATATAAAATTAATTTAAGCTAAAAAAGCTTGTATATAGGTCAATAAGCTATTTATGATTTAACTTGCCAGATTTTAGATAAAATTAAACATCTTAATGATTAGAAAAGAAGAAATATTTAATATTGAATGTAATCTATTCCATAATAAATGTAAACTTATTTCATGACAAACAATAAATCTATTTTACAGAATTTGTGAATTAAATGTTTTTAATAGATTTCTAATCTGTTAGGTAGATGAAAAGTATATTAATCAGTAATAAATAATTTTCAGAACAAAATTGTATTTTATAGAAAATTATAAAAGTCTCTAAACTTTTTTGATGTTGATAATTATATCGAAACTTTATAAATATTTTGTGGCTATTTTATTAGATTATTATAAATTTTAATATAATGTATGCATTAAAACAATAATCATTTCTGCCCTCTTTTGTTAAAAGTTAAATATCTTGAATTTCTACTAATTTTATTGCATTAATTTACTGTAAAATAATCTTTAATATAACTGGCATTAATTTAACATTATGAATTACTTAATAATTTGTTAATATTTATATTTTAAATTAATCAAATATTCTTTGGTTATTGTTTTTAAAAAGCAATCTCACCTGAATATAATGATCTATATGGTAAACAAGCTTGTCCCATGCCCTCCTTATTAGTCGAACAATAACGATACCCTACAAACACATTTAATTGCATTTTATATTTACCGTGTTGAAGCAGCTAAATCAATAACTTTTAGATTTGATATATTTTTATTAACAAAACAATCATACATGTCATTGTCTATATTATGCTAAATAAATACTATAAGTAAGTGTATATAAATATGATTTATAATAAGAGAATACTAATATATCAATCAGTATTAACATTAACTTGAGTAATTTCAGTATAATGAATAATTTATTAATAAAAAGATTAGCTATGTGTAAATTCACATAGTACTCACACTATTTCACTCTAATATCAAACTCACTAAACCTAAACACATAACGGTAAAACTAATCTACATACCAATAAAAGAAGTAAATGAAGCAAAAAAATCACTCAACTTTCTATGAACCTAAGTCTTTACTCTATGTAAATACACATTTACTTGAATTCATAATATACTTTAAGATAGGGGAATAAAATCTAATTGTTGAGAAAAGATTATATCTATAATATGTATTAAAAGATGCATAAGTGATTTGTAAAGGTGATCTTTAAAATTAAATTTTATTTTTATTAATTTGATAATTATTTAAAAAAAACTCTATGGTGAATTTTAAATTAAACACTCTTTTCTACTTTTACAGCACCCTAATTAGAAATTAAACAGTAACCTGATAAATTTAGAAATTAAATACTTTAATAATATTAATAACTCTAATTAAATCATATTTCTCACTCAGTCAATGCTTTCGGAAGACCATAAGATGTCCTCAATAAAGAAGAGCCAGTCATGCTCCTTTATTCGGTTCTCACCATCGGTCCTAATTCCCATCTTCGCATCCCAGCCTCAAACGCTAGTTCCGCTGTCTGTCACCATATTTATACAACTTACTGCAGTTGAGTTGATGAGTCAGAAACACCACAAACCAAGGATAATGAAAGAAACTGTGGAATCTATTCTGGATGAAAAAAACATGACAATGTACTCCCATATCGTGCAAGTAGAGAAAGAAGCATGAGTTATGGATCGAGAGCTCTTCCCACACGTCAAGATCAAGAAAGGAGCGAACCTTGGCTATGATGAAATAAATGAAGATCTGACGATGGCAGACCACAGTTGATGAGCGGTTTCCAACGATTAGAAAAATAAAGATGGGTGCTCAAACTATGACTAGAAATTATAACACTCTATCTCACAAACATACAAAGGACCTTCCTAGGTAAGATGTTTCAGTCATACCTTTCGATGGTGGCTTTTCGTCAGTGAGCTGTTTGAGCTGTCTCAGGAATCTCCTAATGTGGCCCGGGGTGCCTTGAGAAAACTTCTAAAACTGAGAGGTATTCTCAATAGACAATTCCAGTAGAACCAAGAGTAAATCCCTTAAGAACGAATAGGGAAAGTACTAATTTACATCTTGAACCATCTGGAGAAAAATATCAAACTGAATCACATCATCTTGAATGGTGATTGTCATGAAACTGTTATAATAAATTATACTATCAATTTAGAGTACTTGCAAAAGAGAGCATCACCTTCTGGATCAGCGAATATTATCATCTTGAGATTACTAGTCTTCCCAGGAGATGAGAGGTCAGTTAACTTAAATAGAACAATTTAGGTGAATTAATATGATTAATCAAACTTTGCTAATTTCTCTATATTCATATTAATTTTATTATATTTTTAGGTACTCTACAGCATTTGACCTGTTTTGCGGAAGAGTACCTTAATTATGTTAATAATCAAATAATTTAATTCTAAATGCTATTGTTAAATATCGTATTATGTTTATAAAAAAGTAAAATATAATAAATATTATTAATAAAAAGGAGAATAATCTTATGATGTAGCGATATTAAGCAACTTTTTTAAAGAGATTAAGTTTGAAATTGTTAAAATTATACATTATCTTAATTTAATTATTTATTTTAAATTAGATTTTACTTTTTTATAAACATAATGCGATATTTAACTATAGCATTTAGAATTAAATTATTTGATTATTAATATAATTAAGGTACTCTTCCGCAAAATAGGTCAAATGCTGTAGAGTACCTAAAAATATAATAAATTAATATGAATATAGAGAAATTAGCAAAGTTGATTAATCATATTAATTCACCTAAATTGTTCTATTTTAGCTCTTGCCTGCTCTATCGAATGATGCTAAAACTGCTCAAGTTTAATATATTCAAGCAAATTTAGGTTGATATCAATCATTCTGGATGTCAAGATTACTAATTTATGATTATTTTAGACAGAGGGGATAGAAAAATTATAAGTGCTACATTCCTGGGTGGTCCTAAGCGACCAAAGATCGAGGCTGAATCACTTCAAGCAGTAAATGATAAATGATGGGGACGAACTGCAATTGCAAGTGCCAATCATCTCGTTCAAAACCTCCAAAAAAATTTGAGGCGTTCAAACTTTAAACATCAAGTCTGGAAGATTGTGATTTATCTCTATATAATTTATCATTAAATTTAAGTTTTGAAAAAATAAAATCTAAACACCATTCGTGGCAGATGCTATATTCTATGCCCTGTTTTTAATTAACTTTTTTAATGCACTATGTTTTAAAAATATTTTTTTCATTTCTACATACTTAAATTCATGAATCTCAAAAAATCATTATCTATATCATAATTCCAAAAGAAATTTATCACTAATCTTTTTTCTTTTTTTTGGGCTCCAATTTTTTATTCTTAGTTGATTTTTTTAGAAAAAAAAATAATTGTTCTGAATCCTCTTATAATATACCTAAATATATCAAGAATTAATCAAAGTTAATTAAGAATTTTTCTATGTAAATTGCTGAAAAATACCTAAAAATTATGAGATAAATTTATAGAGGACAATTATTGAAATAATTATCTTGCGAGATGATTGTGTAAAAGTGAATCCTGATTGGAAATAAAGTTAAGATTTAAATTAATAATTAAGATTAATAAAAATGTTACTTAATTAATCAATAATGTTCAACTTTCAAGATAAGAGCTAAATTTCTTGAGGAAGTATATTTAACTAATAGAGGAGAGTAAATACTCGAAGAATATTGGGTGGATTAGAAAATCAAGAAGGGTCTGTTCTCAATCGAGGAAAATTTCTTAAACTTCATATATAAAATGCTTGAGGACAACCCTACCATACCCTACTCCTTTGTCACACGCGACAAATGCCTTATCTAAAACACAAGGGCCACTGGCTCCTAATGCACTACGATAGCGAGATAAAACAGCAGATGGCTAGCAGGGTTAAGGACAATGACCTCAGAAAGACGCCGGAGGAGTCGAGGGAAACATACCTTGCGATTGCAAAGATTATTAAGAATTTATGAGCAAGTAATTAAAGTTTGTCTAATTTTAAAATAATAAAGCAAGTATTTCAAACTTCATTTCTTTTTATTTTATCATCTTTTATAAGAATTTTGGGGTCAACTGAAGAAAATTTATCAACAGAAACACAAACATATTATATCTTAATTAAATTAAGATAATTAAGAATACCAATTCCTCTCCAAATAATGACAAATCTGATTAGTTTAAGTAGTACCATTACGTTGAATAATGATCGAATAAAATTATCAAATTAATTGGATTCATCTACAAAAATATATAAATTACTTAAATAATTATAACTAATTAAATTATTAAATCATATGCTTCTGCTTATAAAATAATTGTTTCCATGATAGATTCATTCAGATATAACTATGTATTTCATCTATATTTTTTTCAAATTACTCAAGCTACTGAATATAATAATAACAATCTTTCAATATTATATTAATTTCAAGTTAAATGAGTAATATTGTAGCAAAGGAAAAGTAAATTAAATGATTAATCAATAACTTTCTACTCAAACAGACATCCCCATACACAGATGTATTAAGGATATCCAAGCAAAACTATTCATATTAATAGTGATGTTTTTCATAATAGTTATTGTGTAGTCATATTACAACATAGATCTGGATGATTTCTAACAATGTATGAATATATCAGTGAAAAATGCTTCTTAAATTTAGTATGCCTAACTCATTGAAATTTGCTGAGTAAAACTTCCCACATCAAAGTTGAGAAACATACCAACTGTTGAAAGATGATGCTTTCCTGGACAAATTAAAAATCTGTCAATCAATCTATATTTTGAGATATACTTATATAATAAAATTAAATATTCCCTTAACTGATATAAATAATCAAGACGATAAAATAACAATATTTAAGGAATATTAAAGTTCATAAACTAAAGAGAAAGAATTCTTTGTATATTAAATGTAAATAAACTCTGGAGTGTGTTTAAGCAACTACTGAGGAATGTCTAATTAATGATATTACTGTCACTGTAATTTTAAGCCATATAATTTATCTGGTAGTTTAAGATA
The DNA here is from genome assembly GCA_000711775.1 of Oxytricha trifallax. Taxonomy (NCBI): domain Eukaryota; phylum Ciliophora; class Spirotrichea; order Sporadotrichida; family Oxytrichidae; genus Oxytricha; species Oxytricha trifallax. The sequence continues at coordinate 15,228 of ARYC01007717.1, forward strand.
GTTCTTAAAAAAACACCAAATATATTTTATAATATTTATGATAAAAAAAATATTGCTAAAGTATAATTGATTTGGGGAAATTTAAAAATAAAAATATAACCGTAATTATATATATTATTAACTGCCACTAATTAGTTAAGCTTATAATAGTAATTTGATTTAGTACTCTTATAACAGTAAACATATTTAAATTAATAATTATGACCAAATTGTACATTGTACATTGTACAGTTTTATAGATTTAGTTTTTTTAAATATTAAGGCGTACTTTCAGAATTGTACATTGTACATTGTACAGTTTTAGAATAAGTTTTTTTTAAAAGATAGATTGTACAGAATGAGAGTGATATATAATTAAATATTAAACTTAATAATTAGATGATGTAATGGAGGATGCTCTCTCAAACTACACATAGATGGATCGCTGTCTCTCTATAAGTAACCAAGGGTGTTGTAGTCAATTGCGAACTAGGTTATCAATTGCGAACTGTGAGTGTCAATTGCGAACTCCAGTGTCAATTGCGAACTCCAGTGTCAATTGCGAACTGTGGTAACAATTGCGAACTATAATAATATTTTAATTTTATATGCAAGCTGGAAAAATAATAAATAAGAGGGTTTAAAACAATGGGGGTTCAGGGATGCAAAGCCCTCCCCCGAAAACCCATTTGACCTCTTTTGTTAGTAAATTGATGTAATTAGTTTAAAATTTAATCGTTAAATTATAATAATTAAAATGGAATCATTTTTTTTCATAAGTTAAATAAACATAATAAGACTCAGTTACTTAATAAATACTAAAAAGATTTTCAGACTTAGGTATATTGAAAAAAACAACTTTAATGTATACGCTGCTAATCATAGATGTCTATCAAACTTTATAACATAACTAATAGTTTAGAAAGTGTTATATATGAATGTGATATCTATAAATGCAGATCAAGAAAGTCTATAAGATAAGGACTTAATTTATACTGTCCTTCAAACATGTCATTAGAAATTCTTGACGAAGTTATATTCAATTTATTTCCTTCTGGAATCAATATATCTGAAGCAGTTAAACACCTTTCTGATCACTGACAGTTGAGAACTACAAGATAGTCTATTAGCTAAATTTATCAAAATTTGAGGAATATTATCAAAGATAAAATGTTAATAGAACAACAAAACTTTAATTAAAAGATAGTGTCCAAATGGACGAGTCGCTATGGACACATAGGTCCTTAAAGTATAGTCATCCAGAAGATACAATATATGACAGATAAATATGGATAGTTGGTTTAATAGAAGAAGGAAGCTAAAGATGTAAAATATTTAGTGTCTTGAATAGGACAACATAAACATTAGAGGAATTAATTTGAGAAAATGTTGAAAGAGACAGTATTGTCCATACAGACGGTTGGGCAAGCTATATTGCAATAAATTGGGAAGAACTTGAAATGAGACATGAAAGACATATTCATTAATCACAAAATGGAATATAAAGAACAATGGAACATAGCAATTTAATTGAAGGATTATGGGCAGTCATCAAATATCATATCAAACATGTATATAATACATTACCAGGAAACCCAGAATAAATAGAATCATATTTATTTGAAGCTCTATGGAGAAGAAACTTATCATAATTTTAAAAATCATAAGACCGTTAATATTATATCTAACAGACATTTAATATTATTAATATATGAATATTTAACGATTAAATTTAAACTAATTACATCAATTTACTAACAAAAAAGGTCAAATGGGTTTTTCGGGGGAGGGCTTTGCCCTCACCCGAAACCCCCTCCCACTGGGGGCTGCTGCCCCCTAGACCCCTGCAATTACTTTTTATCGCATTGCGATAACAAGGGGCTCTGCCCCTTGTGACCCCGTTAGGGGCTGCACCCCTAAGACCCTGCTTTTTTATTTATTTTGCCAGCTCTCGCATATAAAATTAAAATTTATTATTATAGTTCGCAATTGTTATCACAGTTCGCAATTGACACTGGAGTTCGCAATTGACACTGGAGTTCGCAATTGACACTGGAGTTCGCAATTGACAATGGAGTTCGCAATTGACACTGGAGTTCGCAATTGACACTCACAGTTCGCAATTGATAACCCAGTTCGCAATTGACTACAACACCCGTAACAAAACCCCACTACATCCAGTGCATGTGCCTTCCATCTCGTGCAAGAATGGTTTTTTGCGGCTTGAATGTTCTTTGATGTCCGAATGTTGACACTTTTGTCCGAATGTTGACGCATCTTTGCAATTGTTGATTCACCGATGTTCTCTGCACTCCTTCCCGAGTCATCTTTAGGGCTAGTATTTCGCACTGTATGTTGCTCACCTTCCCAATGCCTGGGTCTAAATACCACGGACTGTCATTGTGACTCTCCGCACTCTTATTAGTACCCAAAACATCCCCTTCTTCATCACTTGCTTACTGCCTCTGGAAGTAAATCTACCGTTAAGCAGCAATGACCGGAAAGACCCAGGCATTGGGAAGGTGAGCAACATACAGTGCGAAATACTAGCCCTAAAGATGACTCGGGAAGGAGTGCAGAGAACATCGGTGAATCAACAATCGCAAAGATGCGTCAACATTCGGACAAAAGTGTCAACATTCGGACATCAAAGAACATTCAAGCCGCAAAAAAGCATTCTTGCACGAGATGGAAGGCACATGCACTGGATGTAGTGGGGTTTTGGTTACTTATAGAGAGACAGCGATGCATCTATGTGTAGTTTGAGAGAGCATCCTCCATTACATCATCTAAGAATTAAGATTAATAATTTATTATATATTTCACTTCTGTACAATCTGCTTTTAAAAAAAATAATTCTAAAACTGTACAATGTACAATGTACAATTCTGAAAGTACGCCTTAATATTTAAAAAACTAAATCTATAAAACTGTACAATGTACAATTTGGTCATAATTATTAATTTAAATATGTTTACTGTTATAAGTGTACTAAATCAAATTACTATTATAAGCTTATCTAATTAGTGGCAGTTAATAATATATATAATTACGGTTATATTTTTATTTTTAAATTTCCCCAAATCAATTATACTTTAGCAATATTGATTTATTTTCTATTAAGAACTCATAAAAATATTGAATTAAACAGTCATAAGTCAGTACTAATACTCATATGTTAGTGCTTATCAAATGTTTATATTTTAAAACGATTAACTATCACAACTTAATAAATAGCAGGCAGATTTAATTATACACATCAAATCAGTATGTTCTTTGTCATTTACTGTGTTCTCTTTTCCTCTCAATATTCCATCTAATAGTCTTAATAATCCTTTTACAATATGGAATAAGCATATTTATAATTAAAAGAAATATAGTTAAATAAATAAACAAAATTAAATTATGTGTTTACATAGTATGTTCTACGAGTAAATATAATAGAGATTATATTTATAATAAGCTTTAAATATGTTTAATTTGATAAATTGGAGTAATTTTAACAAAAAGACTAAGAAGATTGATAATAAGCATAACCCACAAAGATAATATTATTTTCATGTCATATTTCTTTAAATTTATCATTCTAAGGTACTGCTAATTAACTTAGTCGTTAATTATTGTACTTGGTTTAATTAAATATTCATTGGAATGACAAATTCGTTCAAGACCTCATTTACTTAGGCAAATATTTCTTGATTCGTTGATTGAAATCTCTTTGATTTCCAAGAGAAGCATTCATTAAAATGTTACTTTTTTTAATTAAATAATATAGTCAATTAAATATTTGTTTTATAAATATGAATCTTTACAATATTGGATTTTGATTCATCATTGTAATCTATATATATAAATAATAAGTTCTAATTTTTATAAGTTGTAACTATTTCTTTGACTGATTCTTCTATTGATTAAGAGTAATTGATAACTGTTAATGACAATAACCTTTCCTCTATTTAATTTAAATAAATCTATTGACAATTGATCAATTTTATTTCTCTAAAGGATTTCTTTGGTATTTAAGCATTTTATTAAGTTTAGCTCCAACTCATAAGCTTTTCAATTGATGATGATAATTTTTAGCAAATTAAAGAAGACCTTAATTTTTGGCCACTATTCAGCTGTCTGAAAGAAACTAAACTCATGCGAATATGGACAAAAAATAACAGAATCATATTAAGATTAAAATGAAATAAATTGAAAAGTAATAGTAAGATATTAAACTTATATCTATATGGAAATGTACGAGTAAGTAAATCTCATAATTTGATTATTATATAGATCACTGCTTTCTCCTTGCAAGATCTACGATTGTGCGTGTATTACGATATACTTCTATTTTATTTGCCTCCACTAAACAACTAATATTTATAAGATTTCTCAAAACAGGTCAAGCTTTATATTTATTAACGATAATAATCACAACTTTCAATTCTCGTTAGAGTTTATTTCTAAAGCTAGAGCAGACTTACCTCCTCTTAGTCTTATAAAACTCCTTATTTAGGATTAAAAAAATCTATTTAGACTTTAGGTAATTACAAATGCTTTTAGTAGGTTGATCTTAAGTGTGCTTTTGATGAGGTTTTACCCACAAAAACTTATTAGCGATTGATTTTTAGGCACCCTTAAAATCTTGATAGATTAATAGCTAATTTAGATAGATCGTAAAATCTTATTCTTCAGTTGGCATCACACTTGGAATGAATTTTAAGAAGACAAGTTAAATTTAAAAAATCTAGAAGGCCCCAGAAGGAAGGAATGTCCCTATTAATAGATGAATTTCATTATTGTTAATATTTTAATGTTATATTTTCTCTGAATTTATAGAAGTTTATGAAGTTCAGATTCTGCAATTAAATTTATATCTTAAATTATAAGATTGAGTCAAAATAGAAACAAAATTGGGAATATATTAATTCTTAAAATACATTCATATTATAAATAAGTCATTCTCTAAACATTATTATAATTATTTTTAATAAATTTGTTTGATTTTTATTTAATTATTTATAAAATGGGCGCAAGTGATAAATATTATATTTTTACTACTTGCGCCCATTTTTATTATATTAATAATTTATAATTATATTTTTAATAGTTTTTATTCAAAATTCTTTATATTTATCTAATTACTTTTTTGTTAAAATTAAAGTTAATTTATTCACTGTTTTATATTTAAGCGAAATAATTTATATTATACATTGAATTTTTATATTTAAAGATTTAATACTTTTATTAGTAAATTATTTTAAAATTACTCATATTTAAAATGAGGAATAAATTAAACTTCATTTTGATTAAAAACAAACTTCATTTTCATTTCCTTATATAAATAAATATATTTAGAGTTATTAATTAAAATTTTTAATATATCTTATTGGCTCAACTAGCAAAAATAAATTAAATTTAATAATTAATACAATGATAATTTATAATTTTATCCTAAAGCAGATATATTTCTAATAAATAATATTCAGAAAATTTCAAGCAAGCTTAATATATATTTCTTTGTATTTAAGTATTTCTATATTCAAGATTTTATTACTATTTTGTCTGATTATATCTTACTAATTGTCAGTTTTTGAAGGAGAAAAACATATCACTAAGATTGTCTCAATTAATAATAGATAAAATTGCTTGAAATTCTTTAAAAATTATGCTGCTTTAAACTGATTATAAAAGTTTCTTTGGAAACAACTTATCTTATATTTGAAATATAAATGGTTAAAACCAAACATTCTATGAAATTAAAATAGTGCTTTTTGTTTGAAAAATTATTAATGACAAGAATCAAAGTGATTTTATAGAAATGCTTTTAATTTAAAAGCTTCTATTTATTATAGAATTTTCATGCTTTATGAGACTATTAAGTTATTTTTAGTATTAATTTTTGGGAATTTATTTGTGAAATTTATAGACAGTGTTTATAATCTTCAATTTTAAAGTAAACTATTCCAACACTGATAACTAATAAAAAATAAATTGATCAATGTATTATTATTGATGTAATTAATGATGACGAGAATGACTTTGAGGTACTTAAACTTAATTCTGAAATAATTTATCCTTCTACTAAGTTTTAGAATAATACTGTAAATAATTTATAGAATTGCAAATAAATTTGCGAATAGAAATCTCTATAATAAAACTATACTAATGCCACTCAAATAAGTATTAATAGTTGACATTTCAATATAATTTCTTAATTACTTGATTTTTCTTTTTATTTATTCTCAATATTGTCATATTTTTCATATTCAATTAGATTAAAAATGTCAACTGCTGTAGGAATATAGCAGGAATAATATTAAAAGACTAAATTTAAATAAAAAAAATCTTATTATATACAAATAAAATGCCAGTAATTATCATAATTTTGGATTTATGATAGTAAAAATACTCTATAATAATTGGCGAAATATTTCATAAGACATTTAATTTTCATCTTATATACGGATTAATTGCTTAATTCATCCATTTCAAATTATAAATATATATTTATATTTATAAAAAACATAATAAACTAAAGGTAAATTTCAAATATAAAAAAGCAATAGGCAAATGAATAAGGTAAAAAATATTAAATAAAGTAGTAGTAGTAGTAAAATACTTTAGGTAAATTAAAATAAATGCAAGATTTAATCACAATCCTTAAATTACCAGCAAGTATAAAAGTAGATATTCAGAGAAACTAAGGCCTCCGTTCTATGGCGGTTCCTCGCTCTCATAGTGTGTCCTCTGCTTCCCGGGTCTGATTTTGATGCACTTCCTCCTCCTTGTTATTGCCGTGCTTACCAAGTAGTGCCTATGCTTCCAAGTCGTCTTCCTTGCCGACTGGTTTCCTTCCTGCATCTTTCCCATCTTAAACTGGCTTAGTATTATCCTTTGGAAGATACTCTTCTACTCCTGAGGTTTCCTCGATGATTTAGCTGAATTTCCCTTCTAACTCCGTGAGCTCTTGTTCTAGGTTCCCTCTTGGGTATTCCCTCATGACTATGTTGTCCCATCCATCAATAGCTTGGTTGAAATGTGTTGAGTCTGTGCCCATCTCCTCGTTGGCTAGTTGCCATATCAACTCTCCTTTCTTTTCTAAGTCTCTCTCCACTTCTTCTTCCTATATCGCCATCCCCGATCTACCGATCTCCATTTTATTATGTCCAACCTCCAGGTTAAACATAAGGTAGTATCTTTGCATGTTTAGCCAATCTTTTGCGAAGATTTAGAATACTGGTTCTCCTTGTAGCTCCAACGCAAGGTGGTTGATGATAAGGGCCGAAAGAATTCAGCAATCTACAGGATCTGCTACTTGGTTTGTCTCTGTCATGATAAGTAACTTATTAACTCTGAAGTCCCTTCCTACAACCCCTATGGCCAGTTCGCTGATTTGATCAGCATACCTTTATAGTATTGCATAGCTACCTACCGCTCTTCTAGTATCATAGATCTCCAGCACCATAGATTTTCTCTCTATCTTTAGCACGACCCAATTCTTGCAGTATTTCATGCTACTTTGGCAACTTAGTGGAATTATAACTCCTGTTACGTCTTCCACATCTCTCCAAAATTTGCCATTCTCCAATTTCCAATTCGTTCTGCCAATGCTCCTTTCCATCATCTGAATTCCCTTGTCATTCACGACCATTGGAGGTAAGACTAAGGTTTTTGTTTTTCCTTAGCTAAACTGTAGTTCCTCGATTTACCTTGTGATTGATTCCATCGTCTCCTCCACGATATGGATTAAAACCACAAAAAACTTTCAGTAGTTTGATTGAGTTTTTGATTGATAAAAGTAGACTATTATTGCATACTTTATTAGGGTTTTAATAGGGTTTATGTAGAGGTTTAATGTTTAAATATTAGTAATTTAAGTGAGTATAACAAGCGAGTCTTTAAGATATCTCACACAAACATAAGCTTAGTGTCATGTGGCAGTTCTCTGAATTTTATCTTTCTAATATGAATTTTAATTGTTTCTATTGTTTGTTAATTCTCTTAGATTGGCTTGATAATAGTTGAGTATGCAAGTTCTCTGAGACCTCCATTTATTTTATTTTTATCGAGATATTGTTTGATTCTTTGCTTAGAATCTCTCTCACCCCTGCAGCTAAAGTAATCGTTTCTTGGCATGTCGCTCTTTATTACTATTACTGCTAGAGCCCAGATATCCCATTAAGTGTCTCCATCTCTCCAATCCTCTCGCTCTGGGAAATATCCAGGAATGCCGTATACATTTCCTTATGCAGAGGCTTGCACTCTTTGAGCTCTGTTGAAGTCTATAATATAAACTCTAAGAGGTGAAAATTCAACATGATATTCTCTGGCTTTAAGTCTCTATGAACATAACCTAGCTTGTGAAGCACTTCAATCCCCTCAACTATCTGCTATACAATCTAGCCAATTTATCTCTGACATCTATTGTCAGATAAGAATTCTCTGTAAGTCATTTCAAGTAATGGAAAGCCTGAAGGCTACATGATCTTTACCAAGTAAAATAGCATAAAGCTATATGATATGCCTGCACTCATTTAACTTTGCCTTTTAAAGAGCATAATACTCATTTGCAAATTCCATTTGGAACTTGTCATCAGCAAGGAAGTAATTGAAAGGATATATCTTATAAGCATATTATTCATCAGTAATGACTCTCTTCTCTACTTTATCTTCAAGAGTGAGGTAGCTTTCTAGGCAAGAAAATAAGTCAATAATTTTTAATATAGGAATCTTCATTGCCTCTATTTTAACCATAATTTTATTGATCTCAGAGACTGGAAAGTTCTTGACTGCTTTCTTCATTTTAACTTACTTCTAGACTTCAACTCATAGAGACTCCACTGGGTTACTTGATCTTCTCTTTTAGAGGAATCTATTCCCTGTGGGTTCATGAATAAAGACAAAACTTTAATTGTGCTTTTTCTTTAAGTGCACTTTGAGGTCTCTAGTATGAGAATATGGCTTCTCACAGAACTCACAGACATACTTCCCATCTTTCTTTTAATGCTTGAGATATAACCTTGGCATATCGATGTGTATATCTCTCAATTGTCTTTTATAAGTTGACTTGTAAGGGAAAACTTTATTGCATTCTTTGCATTAATAATCAACTTTGGCTAGGATTTATTAATGCTCTATGGCGGGTTGTTTAACCTCCTCCTCAATTTGTACAGCT
>ARYC01007718.1:0-37326 GCA_000711775.1 Oxytricha trifallax
AAATGAAATCGAGTCAATTTTAGTGAGTGACTTAAGCTCCTTATTTAAATTACAGTTAAACTTAGTAAAATAGTGCGATTTTCAATTTCATTTTATATGTCACCGCTTATCAAAGGTAAGAATGTTCATTTTTGTTTAATTTTATGGAAAATAATTCATATTTTTCGAAGTATAAATCTTACCTCAGTGACAAAATGAAATCGAGTCCATTATAGTGAGTGACTTAAGCTCCTTATTTAAATTACTGTTAAACTTATTAAAATAATGCTATTTTCAATGTCATTTTATATGTCACCGCTAATCAAAGAATAGAATGTTCATTTTTGTTTAATTTTTATGTAAAATAATTCATATTTTTCGAAGTATAAATCTTACCTCAGTGACAAAATGAAATCGAGTCAATTTTAGTGAGTGACTTAAGCTCCTTATTTAAATTACAGTTAAACTTAGTAAAATAGTGCGATTTTCAATTTCATTTTATATGTCACCGCTTATCAAAGGTAAGAATGTTCATTTTTGTTTAATTTTATGGAAAATAATTCATATTTTTCGAAGTATAAATTTAACCTCAGTGACAAAATGAAATCGAGTCCATTATAGTGAGTGACCTAAACTCCTTATTTAAATTACAGTTAAATTTAATAAAATAGTGCGATTTTAATTGTCATTTTATATGTCACCATATATAAAAGAATAGAATGTTCATTTTTGTTTAATTTTTATGTAAAATAATTCATATTTTTCGAAGTATAAATCTTACCTCAGTGACAAAATGAAATCGAGTCAATTTTAGTGAGTGACTTAAGCTCCTTATTTAAATTACAGTTAAACTTAGTAAAATAGTGCGATTTTCAATTTCATTTTATATGTCACCGCTTATCAAAGGTAAGAATGTTCATTTTTGTTTAATTTTATGGAAAATAATTCATATTTTTCGAAGTATAAATTTAACCTCAGTGACAAAATGAAATCGAGTCCATTATAGTGAGTGACCTAAACTCCTTATTTAAATTACAGTTAAATTTAATAAAATAGTGCGATTTTAATTGTCATTTTATATGTCACCATATATAAAAGAATAGAATGTTCATTTTTGTTTAATTTTTATGTAAAATAATTCATATTTTTCGAAGTATAAATCTTACCTCAGTGACAAAATGAAATCGAGTCAATTTTAGTGAGTGACTTAAGCTCCTTATTTAAAATACAGTTAAACTTATTAAAATAGTGCGATTTTCAATGTCATTTTATATGTCACCGCTTATCAAAGAATAGAATGTTCATTTTTGTTTAATTTTTATGGAAAATAATTCATATTTTTCGAAGTATAAATTTAACCTCAGTGACAAAATGAAATCGAGTCCATTATAGTGAGTGACCTAAACTCCTTATTTAAATTACAGTTAAATTTAATAAAATAGTGCGATTTTAATTGTCATTTTATATGTCACCATATATAAAAGAATAGAATGTTCATTTTTGTTTAATTTTTATGTAAAATAATTCATATTTTTCGAAGTATAAATCTTACCTCAGTGACAAAATGAAATCGAGTCCATTAAAGTGAGTGACCTAAGCTCCTTATTTAAATTACAGTTAAATTTAATAAAATAGTGCGATTTTAATTATCATTTTATATGTCACCGCTTATCAAAGAATAGAATGTTCATTTTTGTTTAATTTTTATGGAAAATAATTCATATTTTTCGAAGTATAAATTTAACCTCAGTGACAAAATGAAATCGAGTCCATTATAGTGAGTGACCTAAACTCCTTATTTAAATTACAGTTAAATTTAATAAAATAGTGCGATTTTAATTGTCATTTTATATGTCACCATATATAAAAGAATAGAATGTTCATTTTTGTTTAATTTTTATGTAAAATAATTCATATTTTTCGAAGTATAAATCTTACCTCAGTGACAAAATGAAATCGAGTCAATTTTAGTGAGTGACTTAAGCTCCTTATTTAAAATACAGTTAAACTTATTAAAATAGTGCGATTTTCAATGTCATTTTATATGTCACCGCTTATCAAAGAATAGAATGTTCATTTTTGTTTAATTTTTATGTAAAATAATTCATATTTTTCGAAGTATAAAATTTACCTCAGTGACAAAATGAAATCGAGTCAATTATAGTTAGTGACTTAAGCTCCTTATTTAAATTACAGTTAAACTTATTAAAAAAGTGCGATTTTCAATGTCATTTTATATGTCACCGCTTATCAAAGAATAGAATGTTCATTTTTGTTAAATTTTTATGTAAAATAATTCATATTTTCGAAGTATAAATCTTACTTCAGTGAAAAATTGAAATCGAGTCAATTTTAGTGAGTGACTTAAGCTCCTTATTTTAATTACAGTTAAACTTATTAAAATAGTGCGATTTTCAATGTCATTTTATATGTCACCGCTAATCAAAGAATAGAATGTGCAATTTTGTTTAATTTTTATGTAAAATAATTCATATTTTTCGAAGTATAAATCTTACCTCAGTGACAAAATGAAATCATGTCAATTTTAGTGAGTGACTTAAGCTCCTTATTTAAATTACAGTTGAACTTATTAAAATAGTGCGATTTTCAATGTCATTTTATATGTCACCGCTAATCAAAGAATAGAATGTGCAATTTTGTTTAATTTTTATGTAAAATAATTCATATTTTTCGAAGTATAAATCTTACCTCAGTGACAAAATGAAATCATGTCAATTTTAGTGAGTGACTTAAGCTCCTTATTTAAATTACAGTTAAATTTATTAAAATAGTGCGATTTTAATTGTCATTTTATATATCATCGCATATCAAAGGTAAGAATATGCATTTTTGTTTAATATTTATGTAAATAATTTATTTTTTTCGAAGTATAAATCTTACCTCAGTGACAAAATGAAATCGAGTCAATTATAGTGAGTGACTAAATCTCCTTATTTAAATTACAGTTAAACATATTAAAATAGTGCGATTTTCAATGTCATTTTATATGTCACCGCTTATCAAAGAATAGAATGTTCATTTTTGTTTAATTTTTATGTAAAATAATTCATATTTTTCGAAGTATAAATCTTACTTCAGTGAAAAATTGAAATCGAGTCAATTTTAGTGAGTGACTTAAGCTCCTTATTTTAATTACAGTTATATTTATTAAAATAAGTGCGATTTTGATTGTCATTTTATATGTCACCGCTTATCAAAGAATAGAATGTTCATTTTTGATTAATTTTATGCAAAATAATTCATATTTTTCGAAATAGTATAAATCTTACCTCAGTGACAAAATGAAATCGAGTCAATTTTAGTGAGTGACTTAAGCTCCTTATTTAAATTACAGTTAAACTTAGTAAAATAGTGCGATTTTCAATTTCATTTTATATGTCACCGCTTATCAAAGGTAAGAATGTTCATTTTTGTTTAATTTTATGGAAAATAATTCATATTTTTCGAAGTATAAATCTTACCTCAGTGACAAAATGAAATCGAGTCCATTATAGTGAGTGACTTAAGATCCTTATTTAAATTACAGTTAAATTTAATAAAATAGTGCGATTTTAATTGTCATTTTATATGTCATCACATATCAAAGGTTAGAATGTTCATTTTTGTTTAATTTTTATGGAAAATAATTCATATTTTTCGAAGTATAAATTTAACCTCAGTGACAAAATGAAATCGAGTCCATTATAGTGAGTGACCTAAACTCCTTATTTAAATTACAGTTAAATTTAATAAAATAGTGCGATTTTAATTGTCATTTTATATGTCACCATATATAAAAGAATAGAATGTTCATTTTTGTTTAATTTTTATGTAAAATAATTCATATTTTTCGAAGTATAAATCTTACCTCAGTGACAAAATGAAATCGAGTCAATTATAGTGAGTGACTTAAGCTCCTTATTTTAATTACAGTTAAACTTATTAAAATAGTGCGATTTTCATTGACATTTTATATGTCACCATATATCAAATGTAAGAATGTGCATTTTTGTTTAATTTTTATGTAAAAATAATTCATATTTTTCGAAGTATAAATTTAACCTCAGTGACAAAATGAAATCGAGTCCATTATAGTGAGTGACCTAAACTCCTTATTTAAATTACAGTTAAATTTAATAAAATAGTGCGATTTTAATTGTCATTTTATATGTCACCATATATAAAAGAATAGAATGTTCATTTTTGTTTAATTTTTATGTAAAATAATTCATATTTTTCGAAGTATAAATCTTACCTCAGTGACAAAATGAAATCGAGTCAATTAAAGTGAGTGACCTAAGCTCCTTATTTAAATTACAGTTAAATTTAATAAAATAGTGCGATTTTAATTTCATTTTATATGTCACCGCTAATCAAAGAATAGAATGTGCAATTTTGTTTAATTTTTATGTAAATAATTCATATTTTTCGAAGTATAAATTTTACCTCAGTGAAATATTGAAATCGAGTCAATTTTAGTGAGTGACTTAAGCTCCTTATTTAATAAAAAGTTAAACTTATTAAAATAGTGCGATTTTCAATGTCATTTATATATCACATTTAATTGATCTAAATTTTGTGCACTTTTGTTAAATTCTTATATAAAATAATTCATATTTTTCGAAGTATAAATCTTACTCAGCGACAAAATGAATTCGAGCCTATTAAAGTGAGTTACTTAAGCTCCATATTTTTTTAACATTTAAACTTATTAAAATAGTGTGATATTCAATGTCATATATATATCATTGCATATTAAAGGATAGCATGTGCACTTTTTTAAATTTTAATGTAAAATAATTCATATTATTCGAAGTATAAATATTACCTCAGCGACAAAATTTAATCTTGGCAATTATAGTTAGAGAATTAAGCTCCTTATTTATTTAACATTTAAACTTATTAAAATAGTGCGATATTCAATGTCATTTTATATTTCACATTTAATTGATTTAAAATTTGTGCAATTTAATACATTTTTTATGAAAAATAACAAAAATTCAATCACAAATTTCAATATCAGGGGCATATTTCAGCTCAAGCAATGGTTTTCATGAATTAGTAAACGAATTTAAAGCTTATTAAAACTTCTTATGAAAGTCTGAGATTCCATATCTTATTTGCTCTATAATCACAGTTATCAATACTTTGTGCATTTTATTTCATTTTTTATAAAAAAAAACTAAATATTGTTAAAATAGATAAAAATAGGAAATTTTAGAAATATAAATAAACATAAACTTTATAATTAATTATAACTGTCATGAATTAGGAGTAATCATATTTTGATTTAAATTTAATATTTAATATATTTATTTAATTAATATTTAAAATTAGTGGTCTAATGGTCTGGCAGGGTCTTTAATAGACCACTCGTAAATAAATATTTACATATAAATACATAATTATAATTACGTATGTGTCGACTAGTACTACTGCCATGAATCACTAGACATTTCCCGCCTATCTAAGATCACGGACTGATGCTGTCAGTCTATTGTTTTTTCTATTTTCACCGGCTAGGAATCTTGCATTGAGGAAGCGTGCTACCATTTTCGCGGTCAAAGGGAATGCCTCCTCCCCACTCTAACTCGGTATTTCAGATTGGCAGTTTAGACACCGAGCCTTAAAGGCATTGGCATCTTCGGGATCCATACTATTGAAGGGTAGAGTGTTTGAAGTGATTACTGGGAAGCACCCAATGTACTTGTATTAAACGCCGCCGTACTTCTGCTCAATAGCCATCTCTTCACCGTCCATCAAATTTTCATCCCTGCTATCCCAGATGATCCAAATGCCTTAGTAAGATTAATCTCATTTGCGATAAGAATCTGTGGCTCACGACTTGCCTTGCTTCATGGGGATGTGAAAGTGAGAGTTAGACTGCACATACTATTTACACACGAATATCTCCTCCAATATATGAGTGATTTTTGTCTTCCCGGTATTGGTGGGCCCGTATATTCACAAGCTGTGAATCTTACTGTTCTTGCGCTTGATTAGGAACTCGTAAAGTACAAAAAGAATGTGGAGATAACCTATTGCTTTCAGATCGGCATCTTTTGGGGTACTGGAGTCATCACCATTCTTTTTTTAATTCCGCGATAAAGTTTTGGAGTGAAGAAATTGTTGGTACCTTCTCTTTAATGGCTACTCCGGATTTCTAGATGACTTGATCAGCACAGTTAATTTGACTGTATGACTTTGCAATGGCCACTAGCTGAGGTATATCATGAGACTTCATCTTAATGTAATCATCTTTTGACTGTGTCGACCCTGAAAGCCTCTCAATCATATAATTATTTGTCACATCTATAACACCTCTGGCGCCGCACTCCTGCTTCTACAATTCTTTTTGCTTCTTAGCATTCTATTTGGCGATAAACTGCTCGCAAAGCTGAGGTGGCCCGTATATCAACTTTACTCCATCTACTGCTGCTGCGAAATGATCGAACGACTAATGTCCGAGAAGCTACCCCGTTAGTTCCAACTCTGCCATAATGCCCGCACCCCTGCTACTCATTTCAGTGAAATATGATTTGTTGGCTCCGGTTGAATCTGTCTTAAAGCGAATGCAGAGGTAGTACATCTAATTCAAACTATCAGTGTAGACTTCAAGATGACAGAACCCCGCAATTTGTTTCGTCATAACGCGCTGGCACTGCTTCCAAAAGTCCTAGCTGCTCTCATTCTGCACCTGTAAAATGAATAAGTGGCGGTTGTGAGACAAAATACTTACTATACTTTCCACATTCCTCTGCGCGGTTATATGTCTTCAGTGGCCTATCAGTCAATTAAATATCCGGCTTAATGGTCTCCGGCATCTATGACTCCTTTCAAAACCCCACAACCCCTTAATGAGGTTTATAAGTGCTTTGATTTGTAGGGAATTTGTTAGGGGTTGGGGTTATTAATTAAATGCGAGACAAAAAGCAAGCTTTTGGGGTCTATTTATGATGAAGAGTATATAGATTTAGTGTTTAAACTGCGATATGGATGTGATATATAGAGTGAATAAGTCAAACCTGTACTTAATTATAAGTCAATTGCACTGCTCTTAGAGAGAAGTCCTTCAACTGTTCGCTCCCGCTGTCTTATAGCTGTAAAACTAAAGCGATAATAGCTGAATTCAATGCCTTAGAGGAAGTCAAAGTTTCAATAGAAGCATATTGACTATCTTAACTTTGAAGTATTGAGCTCACTTCTCTTTTGACCAACGAGCTGTTATGTTTCACCGCCAGTTCCCTGAGTTGAAGATCTCTTCATAGTCTGTTGCTAACATTTATAAACGGAATGGTATCTCTTACAAAGATGTGAATCGTATCAAGAGAGTGATTGATTTCACTCTGCCATTTTACGTCAACAACTTAAATTATATTTATTATTAAATGCAGAGAGCCTAATAGAATAATATTAAGTTTATATATGCGACGAGGCTGTGTTTACCTTCAACTAGAAGTCTTGGTATAAGAGGCATAGTTATATAGAAGTATATGACTAGAAAGTAAAGGTGTAAACGATGGCAACTCTTGGAGGAATTAGTGATAATACTGGTTTAGAAACTTATGTTATTCATCCTCGCTCTAGTAAGACAGAGCAGTATATAAAGTTCTTAGAACAGCTGAGAGAGAAGTACCCTGAATAAGAGATAATACTGTTTGTTGATAATCTTTCTGTTCATAAGACTAAAAGGAAGAGTTATGAACAACTTAGAATACACCAGTGTTCAACGTACCTTACAGTCCATAGTTTAATGGAATTGAGTTCTACCGGGGTATATTAAAAGGCCATTACAAGAAAATGCTGCTCTACCACTTGATGCATGACATACCTATCGATACAGTTGACTTTATTAAAAGCTCAGCGAAGAGAGTAGATAATTAATTGGCTTAAAAGTGTGCGAAAGAAGGGAGAGTGAATGCATATAAATAAGTTTTGTAGTTAAGTTAATGAATATATAAGTCACATTTAAAATTCTTTAGAGGGAGCTGGCTTCTCTTTATTATCTTCTACTTCTTGCTTCCTCCTCCTAAGTTTCTTCTCTTGCTGCCAGCACCAGCATCTATGTTCATTGACTCTAGAGGCTAAATATTTGAATAAAGTCTCTTGCTAACTTCATACTATGACTGCGACTTTCGCTCTGTGAAGCTTGCTCTATTCCTTCATCAAGAAGATGCCAGTACCAGAATTTCTAAAGAGTTAAGCTAAAAATCTTACTGAAATATAAGGGTGCTTCTGCAGCTCTGATAGCCAGCTCTCACTTATCCTGATCCCTTGTTTATCCTTATCTTCTGAAGAGATACTGTAACTTTTCTTATGAGATTCTTGAATTATTTCTTTCAAGTAATCACCTTTAATTGTTGCAAGAATGCCAAAGAAATAGCTTCTTTCAGGTAGTTTATTTGACAACTGCTTCTTAGTAGGCAGGTACTGCGAAACCTCTGGGTCATCCATAGCATCATCATATAAGTTAGTTACAGAGATTTCTGGATAGTTTGGAATCTCTGCAAACTTCACATCTTTAGTTTTCAAAGCTTTCTTCTCTTCGCAGAGTATTGCTCTTAAAAATTAAATTTTAGTACCTTCCATCGTTGGCAAGAACAAACCAACTACATAGTTAAGATAGTTGAGGGGGGGGAAGTTTCCTGCCCCAAAATTTTATATGAACCCAAGGGGGGAAATTTCCTGCCCCCAAAAAGGTAGTTTCCTGCCCCGTACATAAAAATATGCAATTTTTATAATTTTCAAAGAATCTGTATCATCTATTAATATGTAGTTTTTTTAAAAATTTAGCTTCAAATATCATTTCTACCTTAATAATCAATTTAAAATTTAATGAAAATTACATTAATTATTTAAAAAAAACACTTATTTTAGCCTTGTCAATAATATATAATTTGATAACAAATAATTATGTACCTTGAAAATTATATAATAATTAACGATGTATAGTACATGATTATGGTTACTGAAATTGAAATTAATTTGTTTCTATTAAATTTATTGCAAAAACATAAAATTTAATGTTGGGGGCAGGAAACTACCTTTTGGGGCAGGAAACTGTCTGGGGGCAGGAAACTTCCCCCCCCCTAAGTTACTATGAGTTCATTACCTTGCTGCACCAGGTAGCGGTGCAAATCCTACTTGCTTCTAAATCTTTGAATCAATTCTAGTGCTTGCACTCTTTTCATTGCATCATTCATTGACTCCATCTTGTTTACAGATCTAAGAAATAATATTCAAATTTAAGTTTATTGATTTCAATTATATACCTCTGTAAAACTTACTATTAAATATGGGCATTCTATACGAGGTCAACCTCTTAGCAGGATATGGAGAAGGTTTTGAGAACTTGCTTCAAACTTGATAGATTGATATCAATTTCTACTGATATAGTTCCATAATTTTAAATTTAAATTGGCACGTACTTAATTAGGAGCAGCTCATAAAATGCTAGTACTTAATTAGGAGCTTTAATTAATGCTAGTACTTAATTAGGAGCACCTTAATTTTAATCATATAATGACAAAATACCTCCGAAAGCAGTACGTACTTAATTAGGAGCACCTCCTAAATTGGTACATGCTGTAATCAACTTATTATTGAAATTTAAAATGGTTACTTTATCACCCAGATTTAGAGCTGGATCGTCTCTTAGCACTCATATTTCTTCTATAATACTCTAAAAACTTCTCTTGAAACTTGAAGGCTTGCAAAGCTCTCATATAAGCTCTCACTTATAGAGGCAGTTTTATAATTTTAAATTCAAATTTAAATATGAGCGCTAGATATAAGAAAAACAACAGCACTTCCATAAAACTAAATGAGACTTACCTTTGGCAGCAATAAAATATGTAATAGATGTGAGATGAACTATCATAAGGAACTACCAGAGCTATCACTTGAGGTCTCTGTTATTAAAATAGAAATTAATAATAGAAAATAAATGGCAAACTAGTGTTGGGAGACAGAGAGGAGGAGAAAGTTATTATTGTAGGAATACATTTGATTTGGGAAAATAATTAGTAAATTAATAATTAATAATTATAATTATAATTCGTGGCAGTTAACTTTCTGGAAACCTAGACAATTTGGTACTTGTTCGATAGAGAATTTAAAATTAGCTGGACTTTACTATTGGCGGTACCCCTTTATCGCATCCCTGAAGCGAGATAAAAAAACTTTAATTTTAGCATCAAAATCAACTAAACAAATCACCCAAAATTAAAGTTAAGTTAACTCGCTTCAACGATGAGATAGAGGGGTACCGCCAATAGTAAAGTCCAGCTAATTTTAAATTCTCTTCAAACAAGTACCATATTGTCTAGGTTTCCAGAAAGTTAACTGCCACGAATAATAAATATTAATAATTAATTTACAAATTATTTACCCAAATCAAATGTATTCCTACAATAATGAAATGCCTATACAAACTGAAAAAGTAGAAGTATACTTTGTGAGTAGTGTGAGAGAGACTTCGCTCATAAATCTAGTTGGTATAGGCATTTGAAAGAGCATAGAGAAGCCAAGTCAACTGAATACTTAAAGCACGATAAAATCGACGGAAAGTATGAGTGCTTCGAGTAACATAAGCAGTATGCTCATTCAAGAGATTTAAGGAAGCATCTTTTAAAAGCTCACAAAAAAATTTAGAGATTGAAAAGCATGAAGATTAATTGAAGTAAGAGAATCTTCGAAACTTGTAGAGCTTGAACAAGCTAGTGAATCAGAATATGTGAGGAAATCACGCAACCTACTAGCATCCGAAATCACAAAGATCATGATTAAAATTCAATACAAAAAGATTCCTGTTCTTGCCTAAATTGACCAAGACACTTCACTTTAAAGCTACCTTATATTAGAAGACTCCTTTAATAAGAAAGTTATCAATAATCATCAGTATGCATACAAGGTCTATCCCTTCAACTATCTCATAAGTGATGATAAATACTAGGTGGAGTTTACAAATGAGTATCAAGTACTAACTCAAGCAAAGTTCAAAGAGTGTAGCTACTTAATAAAGTTAGATCCTGTTCTCCTTGCCAAGGATCATGTTGCTTTCATACTCCCACTCTATCAAATAACCCTAAGTGATTTCATTACAGATCAAAGAAATCATAAGTAGCTTGGATAAATAGCAACTCAGACCATAAAAGGTATAAAAGAGCTTCACAGTTAGGGTTTGTTCACAGAGATTTGAAGCAAGAAAATATAATGATAAACTTCTCACCAGTAAGAGTAGCAATAATCGATTTCAATAGAGCTTAAAGAGTGGAACAAGGCTTGGAACTGTAATGGGAACTCAAGGGTACTATCCAGAAAGAGAAGACTGGAGAGATGGTGACTTTTAATGGGATGTGTTTAGCAGTAATAATAATAGAGTGCGATATTCCTCGCAACGATTACAACTCTACAAGGTGTGAGAAGGATGCTAAACAAAGAATAAAGCAATTTATTGACAGAACAAGAGTATCTCAATCAATGAAACAAATGGCAGAGTCAATAATAATAAAACCAAACTCAAGATCAGACATATCAATAGAGCAGATAGAGTTGTGGTTAAGTAAGATAAACTTCAGACCTCTACCACATGATCCTAAAGTGCATTTTGAGTGATTAAATTAAATACATTTACTATAAATTTCACATTAAAACCTATTAATAACCCCAACCCCTAACAAATTCCCTACAAATCAAAGCACTTATAAACCTCATTAAGGGGTTTTGGGGTTTTGATTACTAGTCTACACACTCGTAATTATAATTATGTATTTATATATAAATATTTATTTACGAGTGGTCTACTAAAAACCCTGCCAGGCCACTAGACCACTAATAATATATATTAATTGATTAAATATATTAAATATTAAATTTAAATCAAAATATGATTACTCCTAATTCATGACAGTTACAATTAATTATAAATTTTATGTTTATTTATATTTCTCAAATTTCCTATTTTTATCTATTTTAACAATATTAATCACAACTTTCAATATCAGGGGCATTATTTAGCTCAAGCAATGGATTTCATTACTATGTGGACTAATTAAAAGCTTATTTAAACTTTTTATGATTGTCTGAGATTCCATATCTCATTTACTCTATAATCACAGTTAAGAAAAGTTTGTGCATTTTATTACATTTTTTATGAAATTTAAGACTACTACACAAAGAGTTATTAAGTGATGAACTTGCATAAATTGTTTTGGTTTGTTATCACGAGCCAGATGCCCGGAATGGCCCCTTCTACCTATGGGAGAGTCGACTGACAGTTTCGAAAGTTACTACGCGAAGAGTCGACTGACAGTCTCGAAAGTTAAAAGGATGAAGTAAAAATTTAATATCTCTCTGGCTATCTTCGGCCCCAGTATTAATTTCCAATAAGCTTTAAATAATAATATAAAATTATGATGCTAGAAACGTTTCTGTTCATTTAAAATTGTGTAAATGTTTTTTTTATTAAGTTAAAAACTTTCTTAAAGTAAAATTTTAATGATAGTCTAATAAAATTAGATATATATATAATGTTAAATTTTTGAAAATCTATTGACTTATTGCCACTATTAGTTAAAACATTGAAATTGTATCGCATAAGCAAGATAGTTAAATTTGAAAAAAAAAGATTTAAAATTTTATGTATATTTTATATATAAAAGGGTCATTATATCAGCATGCTGTGAAGGATATCAATTTAGACACTTAAGTGCAAATTTTCCCAAATAAATTGGGTATTTATTTGCAGGTGGAGGGGTCAGTGGGGTTTATTGCGAGAAATGGAGTACTGGAGAGTCAATTTTCTGTCATAACTACTTTTCCTTTTTATAATTTTCAAGGTTTATATTTATTCTTTGAAATATAATATAATGTATTAGAAACAATGTTTATTTAGATTTTTTTTAAATAAATATGTGTTATTTTCTAAATTTTGAAATTTTTTTGAGCTACAAATTATTTTGGATGCTAAACTACAGTAAATTATATCATAATTAAATATAAAACAATTTATAGAATCATTTATTTTTATGTATGGACAGGAAACTTCCCCTTAAAACGGCACAGACTTAAGTGTAAAAACAAACCTTTCACAAACTTAGACCCCTAAATTTTACTATTTAGATAAAGCATATTATTAGAGGTGATGTAGGTTTTAGGGGAGTGAAGTCTCTGTGAGAACAAATAATAATAAAAATAAAGGAATTAAATTAATTAATGATAAATATCATTCTGTCTTTTATTTATCATTCGATGCTTTATTTTCCTCATTGACTTGAGTATCAATTGATTAGTCATCTTCATCCACTATAAAAACTTTATTTTTCTTGCTTCCATCAACTTATTTTCTGCTAGCCTCTTCTTATTTACCTTCCTCAATTGGCTTATTCTGTAACTATTCCTGTTCTAGTTGTTTTTGCTTTTCTTCCTCTTCTTTTCTTGCTTTCTAATCAGCCCAGGGCCCTCTAGTCTTATCTACTTTGTAGATCCATCTCTGATAAATGTAAATTAGGAAGATTACATCATCTCTGAAGCAACTAAGTCTATGAAGTGTTGGCATAGTAATAATGAAACTGAATAAATCATCAATGATTGTGTTTAAGAACCTATAGAACAATGCTTTTGAAGGCATGTGCTCCACACTTTTCAATCTATAGTTGATGTACAGCTAAGGCGTCATTTGAATAAAACCAAATGTGTAGATGCAGCCTACTAAAGTGTTCAAGATGAAAGAGTACCAACCCTTGTGTTCATTATACATAACAGAATACACAGTGTAGCCAACCATCATAGGGCCTAGTGCATAAGACATGTATCTCATTGCAATTCTATCGTATTCCTTAGTCTCACTTTAAGAATAAGAATCCTTATCTTCCAATATAAAGTAGGGGAATTTATCTTTTCTAATAAACTTGGAAGCTTTCTTGATTTTCCAGAAGTCTAGTAAAATTCCAAAACCATTTGAAGCTAAAATCATAAAGGAAGTTTCATTGTCAAACAAGTAAAAGAAGATTATTATAGAGCAACCAGTTTATAAATATAAAGTCTTGACAGAAATGCCCTCCATTGAATCCTTGTTCTACCAGAAATTAATATCGTTCTTGAAAGCCAAAACTTCGAAAACAGTATGTAAAAGAGACACTAAAATTGTTACTGATAATAGAATGGGATCAGTTTCGAGAAACATTCTCTTCATTTCATCCATATCTGCACTTTCAATACCCCACTCCTTCTATTTATCATGCTATTCTTCAAACTATTTTTGAATGATAAAGTAGTTTTGAGAGAATGTGTTGAAGTGAAGGGTTAAATTCAATTCATTTACAGTATCGTTCACCATTATCAAGTCCTTCTTTAATAGCCAATCATTAATTTTGTAATTCTTATATAAAAAAATTTTAAACTTATTATGTGAATAATCACTCAAATACATGATTGGTTGATATGTATTTGATTCATAATCAAATTTTATGTTTTTAGCAATTGGAGGTGGTAAACTACTAGGATTGTAAACTTATTGATCCAAAATTACGTATATTATTTAAATATGTATTTTTTCAAGAAAAATACAATTATAGGTAAAGTTCCTTCTTAAAGTATTAATAATAAGTTTTATCCTCTTCCTCCTCAGGATCTTGCTTCTCTTTTAATGGAACTGGATTATCATCAAGTAAGTTTCTGACAACCTTATCTTTAATCTTAGGCATGTATTTTATCAATGGTATACTCTGATTAAATTTGAGAAATTCTGGTTATACCTTTGCTCTAATTCTTCTCTGTAATTATTCATTAGTTGTTATTTCTCCATGAATATCCTGATACCCTCCGATATCACCATAGTCCTTATCGTTCACTCCTTTGATATAAAATGGGTTTCTCGTAGTCATTTGCATGTGTAAGAATAGAGTAAGGTTTTTGCGAAGATATTCATTCACAGGAATTGTTACATTCAAATGCTTATCATTTGCTTCAGCGTATTCATAGTATAAATCTTTCTCGCTCCAAATTGGCTGCTTTTCATTGATGCGTTCCCTCTAGAAAAATGCATAGGGATTGTGAAAACTTAAGTAGACGTCAAAGTCAAATTTATCGTGATGTCTCATTATATTCTAAAAACCTCCATTATTTGAAATACTCATTGATGGTCTTGTCATGTTGTCAGCTGATAAATTTCCTAAGAGTGGATCAAACTCTACTAATTGCTCCTTAGAAGGATTGCCAGTGAAGAAATACTAAACAACTGTTTGCATTAGCATCATCATTGCCATCATTCGACACATTTCTTGAATAAATGAGCCTCGCCCTTCAGCTGGCTGCTCTCCTTATCCCTAGTTACCTTGGGGATTAGCTGCTTACTACATATTTATAATATTAATATAATTTTGTATTACATCTTTAATTCCTACAATGAATTAAAGTTGATGTATTTGCATAAGGGTCATAAAATTAATTGAAATTGATCAAAATTGTTCAATCATGCCTCCTTGAAACTTTCATGATATCTCTTAATGTTTGTGTGTAAAAGTTATCCTCGTCAAGTTTTTAGTTAATTAATGCCTCTCTAGTATAATTCCAAGCTTGCTGTCTTAGATGAACATCATGAAAACCTTTTAAGGATTTATTTAAGTAGTAAAGTGTTTTGGAGTCTTAAATATTCATATAGTGTGGTTGTAGCAATAAAATGTCAACATCTTCATTGTCTTTTTACGTTACTAAAGCTTAATTAAATCTAGATGAGAGAGTTTTAATAATCAAAGCAAAATAATCTTCATGAACAGTATGCCCATTGTACTTATTTAGTATGTTTAATAAGTGTATTAAATCAGAAGTCTTATATTTTTGGATGTCTATCTTTGCAACTTCATGTCTCTTAGGTAAGTGCTCTTTCGCAAATGTTTGATACAGACTCTAAGACATACCAAAATAATTAGAAAAACAGAATCAAATTTATATAAAAGTATATTTGTGAATAAGCACACTCATGTCAGCGAAACAACTTATCATTTGGAGATGCTCACTGTAATTCATCTCATGTTAGATTTCACAATACAACGAAGAAAATACTTTTGAAAAGGTAGTGCCATGTTAATTCCTGATATTATAGTTCATAATGGCTCTAATCAAGTACTGTTTGTCATATTTTCTAAAATCAGAGCTTTGCTTCATTAAAATGCTTTCAATTTCTTGCATGAACACTTAACTTCCAAGTTTAGTTTGAACCAGATATATTTCTTACAATTTAACTAAATCAGGGACTTTCAATTATTGTTTCATTCTCATTATATAATCTTCGGTCCTAAGCCAGAAATCTTTATGAGATCTCACAAATCTCAAAGAACTTATTAACTCTAGCACATAAACAATCAAAAATCTAAAACCCCTTAAATGAGTTTTATATGTGTTTTGATTGAAGAGGGTAATGTTGGGAATTAGGGTGTCTTTTTGTAAATTTCATTTTTTTATGTTAAATTCAATGTAATTTATAATTTTCATGGAAGAGGTCACTATTCTTTTTTATCTATCATCTCTACATCTATCTAAATGCTATGTAGAAATAAATTAACTTAGAAAATTTATATGTACACGCAAATTTTCTTTTCTTGACTGAATTATTTTAACTATCTAAATTTTATCAAAACTTCTTCGTATAATTCTATATGACTCTATTTTTAAATCCTTTGTACTAATATAATTTAATTATTATAGTACATGGTACCTAATAGGTTTTGAACCAGATTGGAACTATTCAATTAAAACCTCCTTAGATTGAAACTAGGTAATAATTTAGTTCCGGTTCTATTAAGTTGGTACCAATTAAAATTAACGAAATTAGTACTAGTAGTAATTCAAAATAAATAATTGAGTACTATTTAAATGGAACTTAATTGGTTAAAAATCTAAGATTTTATTAAATTTATAAACACAAAAATGTAAGATTGATATTCTTATTATACTTCTTGAACAATAGCATAAGATAGTTGTGGCTATCAATAACCTTGAACCCGCTGATTTAATCCATATTATTTATTTAAATTTAATTACGCTTACAAACTTTTTTCTTTTGGTGAAAATATGTAATTAAGAACTATAGTTAAAATAAAAGAAAGCATTCAGTTGAATTTATATATTATTTTTTTTTTAAAAAAATATAAAAAATAACTATTCATAAAAGCAAATATCTGAATGATGCACTCATAAAATTTCATAAAAATTATGTGTAAAATTGATAACTTATAAAAAATGAAAAACAAAAGAAAATGTTAGTCAAACTTATCATTTTCAAATAAAATGCTATGCCAAACTTATAATAATTAGAAAATTTAAGTTGAGTATAAAAATATTGATCATATAAAACTTTCATATTTATATAACCAAAGCAAGAATGATTCTTCTTAACACAAATATCCCCAACATTGCCCTCATCACATATATAAAACTCATTCAGGGGTTTTGGGGTTTTGAATGTCTTCACATTTCAAAAAGTACAAACTTAAATTGTCCTTCATTAAATAGGTAAACAATGTTTCTATGAATTTATAATCAGGTTTAGTGTCTGTCTACTTAAGAGATAAAATGATTAAGTTGGAAATATCTAGTTTTTAGTGAGTTTGGAGAGATTTCTTATGTTTCATAAACATCTCTTTTAATATTTGACGGATTTTAAGATCGTTTTAAGTAGGAATTGATTAATTCTTTTACCAAATACCTGTCCCAACTGAAAACCCCCACCCCTTACTACCAAACTCCCAATCAAACGTGACCCCCTCAAACCGAATCCCTTTCTGATAAAAGTTTGTAATGAAATTTTTATACTCAAAATAAATATCTTGATTTGCTGGCCGCTGTTACTATTATTAATATAACTGTACAATATTCATTGGGGGTCTCGATTTGAGAGATTAGGGGGTTGGTGAGGTTTTTTAGGGGTAGGAGTTGGGGTCTTGGTATGAACAAATAACTAACTTCCTATAAGCTTGATATGACAATTATTTACACCAAATTTATAATATACAAATTTAGTTTAAAGTAATATAATAAATGGCAGAAGATTTTCTTCTTTACATTAAATCAAAAGATCTATTCCAATTTACTATAAATCATTTATTAGCTTATCATCAATCAAACTATTTGTATTAACTGCTTTGTCAATTTGGTTTGGTGTTAGTTTTTTCCAATCTTCAAGAGTCATTTGTTGCATTGACTTTTCTAATAATTTATTTAATTTTTCATTAAATTTAATACCTTCTAACCTACTAGTAGTAACGAAGAATTTGATGCTCAATAACTCTGTAATTTTATTATGTAACACTCTTTCATATTTTATATCATCAATTAAGGTGTCTTAAATTTAGTGAATGATTATTCTTTACTATGCATGACTTTTTTTCATTTCCTCACTAAAAATATCAGGACATCCATAATCCAAGCTTTAGTGTTTAGTAAGCAAAGCCAAAATTTTAATTCTAATTTCTTTTGAAGATTGTAATATCTTATCGATAATCTCAGTTTAGAACATAAATTTATCCATATACTTTATAACATGTCCTTCTAATGCCTTCTACTCTTTATTCAATTTACTCTAATCAAAGATTTTTAGTTCTCTTATGAGTGTTGTTAAGAGTTGTACATGAAATATAGAATCAAACACGCCAAAGTTATCTATGACTTTATCCATTAATTCTTTCTGTAACTCACTGCATGGTACTTTAAAGATTTCCTTTACTCGCTCTATATTTCTGACTGGATCACTTAATTGACTTTCAAATGTTTACATAATTATAGAATTCAATTTTTAAACTAATTTCTTCTGACCTTTTTCCATTTCAGCAGTCCTTATAAGCCTTATGTTTGCGATTGCATCACTATAAGTTAGGGTAGCAGAATGTTTTGACATCAAAGCTAGATATTATTTAATGAGATCAGAGAAGTTATTTTTTGTTTTCATAACGTCCTTATCTTTCAAATAGATTTAAAAGATTGATCTCTAGATAAGTGAAAGAAGCTTCTAGGGTGGATAGGTATTGATTTTATCTAGTATTTCATTGAGTTATAACTTGTCAGGATTTAACTCCTCATTTAGCACTGACATGTTTTATTTGTGGTTTATAGTAAAATTAAGTAAGTCAGTTTGAAATTTCTTCTTTTACTGGATGATAGCATCTGATACAGCATCTTTTTTAGTCTTGCTGTTGTAACCCTTCCCAAATTACCGAAAAAGAAAGAGTTTATTAGAAAATATTTGAGATTGCTATTGTTTTATTAAGCATAAAGCAGGCCTAAATAATTTCATTTTATATATTTAAATCTACCATTAGATAATTGCCAACTAAATATGTAATTTTACACAAAAGATTGGATTAAAAACATTAATCTCAAATAAATCCTGGTTTGAATCAAAGTGAAATGATAAAGTCATAACCAACTTTGGATAATACAAAAATTTAAAATGTAAATTCCGCATAAGTGACTTCATCTTAAAATGTTGATAAGGAAGAAAAGAAAAATACAGAGTCAACAGGAGATTCAACAATTTACAATCCACCTCCTCTTTTTATGGGTCTAAACACTAAACCAACACAGCTAATTCCATAATCTTCAGGATAATTTTACGTTATAATTATTATGCTTTTAAACCTGCAAGCTTATTTGGAAACTTAAATTTAAATACTAATCAGCCAAAAATTGAAGTTTAAAAACAGGTATATTCATAGTAATAGAACACGCAATCAAATGTCAATCCATTATTCGCTGGGCTTAATACAGCTCAACCAAAAAATGATATTAACCAAAGCAATTCCAACAAAAACAATGCGAATGGTTCTGGAATTGATCTTTTCTCTCAACTTAGTTTAAATTCAAAAACTAGTTCTGCAGCATCAATTCCCTTAGCCAATCCATACGCTGCTAAAAATGATTCAAGTTCTTTTCTATAAGGTCCAGCGTTCTAAACACCTTCTTTTCTGATGCAACAACAAAACTAATAAATGAGAGGCTAGAGTATTGAAGATGCTTTTTCAGTTTTCAATTTTAACTAGCCATCAAATGTTGGCAATAATACGACAAATGCGTCAAGCATTAATAATACTGATTATCTAATTCAATTTGATTCAGCACCTGCTACTTAAACAATTCTTCCATCTTAAACTACTCATGATAGTGGAAGAACTTCTGTATTCAACTTTCTAGGATCATAATCTTCACAGTCACAACCATCAATAAGTACTTAAGAAAATAAGGAAATTTCTTCTCGAAAGCAAACTTAGAATGAAGATAATTCCATGAACAATATAAGCAAGCATCAACATAGCTTTGAGGAAGTTGATAAGCCAGAAATAAATTAAAGCAATAATTACTTGAGTAAACCACCTCAAGTAAGTAGTACATAATATTAAAATGATAATCCTGCCTCAGGAAATTCTGACAATAAGTTCTATTTCCTCTCTGGTGGAAATTCCAACCAATCAGCTCCACAAAAAACTATCTAAGATAACTATGGTTCAAACACTGTAGGTGGCGTTTATGCACCTCCAATGAGCTTAAGTTAAAGCGTTGGATATAATGATATTGAAAAATCTGATGCAGTTAAGGACTCGGACAAGGGTGGATTTGATGAGAACTTTGAGTAAATCGATGAATTCAAAGATATCATTAAAGTTAGAATAGATGTAATTAAATGTTTACTAGTATTCATAATTAAGTTTAAAGTAAAACGAATAAGTACATTGATCATTTAAAAGATAAAAATAAAATAAGTAAGCATATTATTTGAGATTTATAAATTTCATTTTGGTTTTGACTTATTTCTTCTACTCTTCTCTCTTGGTTTTATATCCTTATTCAAGTTATTATCTCTGTCATCATTTTAACTAATCATGTTCTCATTCATCATAGAATCTGTGGTTCCAATTCTCGCAGTATGAGAAGTGCCGCTTTATGATTGTCTCTATAATTCATTAGAATTATCAGGGTTTTATTTCGTCTATTCAAACAGAGTGGAGTGATTTTCTTTGATATTTTAATTGAGGGAACCAGTCTTTGAATAGTTAGGAAAATCAATATTGGAAGTCAAATATGGTGTCAAGTTGTCAATTTATCTCTAAGATTAGGTCTTAGGAGCATCGAACTCATTTGCATTTGAGGAGGTTCCTCTAATCGTAGGATCTTAGAATGCAAAGGCTCTTTTAAAATTACCTGAATTCTTCAAACCTTTGTTCTAAGCTTGAGCAATTTGTGATGGCACAGTGTGAAAGGGATTTTTATTGAGACTTATTTTTCTAGGCAAAACCTAGTCCAATTTTGTTATCTTGGACTCCTCTTTTTCAGGAGTATCTTCCTCATCTGAGTCAGCTTCTATAACTTTATTGGAATCCTATAGTATGAATCTATCTTTCTTATTCTTCAAAAAGGTCTCAGAGTTAAGAGTGGAATTCAGTTAAACTCTCTTGGATGAATTACTTTCATTCTAGAGGAAACTAGTTTGCTGTTCGTTAGATATCAAATCAAATTTTCTTTTTGATAGAGTGAATTCAAAACCCCAAGACCCAATACTCCAGTTTACTAGTGATCTGGCTAGCTCATTAAATGTTGGATATTTTGTACACAATCAGGCATCTAATAATATTTTAACAATAATATTCCAACAATAAATAATTTAAATTTAATATTTTAAGTGTTTAAAGATATTCAATTTAAATAAACTAAAATAGTAAAAATAACTTTGCTATGAAAATTGAGTATAACCATAGAAAACTGAAGAAAAAACTTTTTCGTAATCTTTTAATACTAATATTGCTAAAATAACAAAAGAAATATAAAAAAAATACC
Source organism: Oxytricha trifallax (assembly GCA_000711775.1). Lineage (NCBI taxonomy): Eukaryota > Ciliophora > Spirotrichea > Sporadotrichida > Oxytrichidae > Oxytricha > Oxytricha trifallax. Next base: position 21,802 of record ARYC01007718.1, read on the forward strand.
TGGGGTTTGGGGTTTTGATTTGTTGCTTTAAGGTGCAGCCATAAATTTATTGGAAAAATTTGATTGATTTGCGTTAGTTTAACTGTTGTCAACTTGATTGGAATCCTTGCGAGCGAAGGCAGTGTTGGAATTCATGCTACAGATAGCAGAGCTGGAATTCTTGCTAGCGACAGCAGAGTTATTATCATTTTAACCCAGAGAAGAGTTAGAATCATCGCTAGCGATATCATAGTTGTTATCTTTGTCACAGACAGAAGTGTCTCCAGAATTCTTAATACTTGCATTCACATTGAATCGTCCATCATTTTAGGAGTTTGTCACTTGTAGTGCAGAAGTTTGAATAATTTAATTGAGGTTTTGCTAATTGGTTATGTCGTCAATTGCTTCATTTGTAGAAGTAAACATGGGCATTGGTCTCCTGACTTAAGGTTAACCATTCAATAAAATTTTATTAAAATTCAATAATTTATAAAAATATTAACAAATGTACTACATAGCAATATTATGGAAGGAAAGAGCTGTTTATAACTAAAATTAAAATTAGTAGCTATTATATTTAAAATTTTACTTTATGACCGATCTGTAAGTAAATCTTTTTATCTATAAATGATAGAAGCAAAATATAACTCAAACGAATTTTCATTATATAAGTCCATAAAAAGTTAAAGGGAAAATTTTTAGATAAGGTTTAAGTTTAACGAAATAAATTTTTTAGTAGTAAAGCTAGAAAATCATTAGAATATATAAATTTTATTGATTGTGGGAGGTAGAATTTCTCTATGCTTATCTAATAGTAGTGGGGTCTTCCTCTTCAGCAGCATTTGATTTTGATGTATTATCTTCAGCGATAATACCAGACAACAACTCATTTTTACTTTTGAGCGCAAAGTCTTTTGGCTAAATCTTCATTTCAAGATTTTTTTGTAAGGCAAGATCTGATTTTTCTGTGTCAACTATCTCATCTTCTAACGATTTCACTGAATACAACTCTAATAAAGAGTTTTCTCTTTGAATGGATCGAGACTTTCTCTTTGGCTCATTCGAAATCAACTATTTGAGTTAATCTTTACTAGCCGAAGTATATCTTTCTCCCAGTGCAATGAGATTTTATGGCAATGAAGTTGATCTTCCCAAAACTGCATTTTTACCAAGTGACTTTTTCAATTTTGTTAGATCTTTATCAACCATTACCATCCTTTCATCCAAAGTCTTTTGTTATCTGGATACTCTCTATCTTTGCAAAATATAGGTTTAATTTCCATTCTAAATTTGATCATAGATTCCTTCTTAACTTTATGCTGGTGAACCATGAGGAGTGGCTTTTCTCTCTTCTTTTATTTTGCTTCCATTCTGCTTTTTAGGTGTTTGGATGATATTCTTTTGATTTTAAAACTGCGAAAGAGAATGATTTTTGATAGAAATGTTTCTTGAGTGTGAAACACTCAATCCATTTTACCCTTTTTAGACGGCCATTGATAGTTTTGGTGCAGTCTTAACATCAAAATAGCTTTCACTTGAGTTTTCCCTTGATGATGATCTTGAGGATGAACTACCTTTATCTTACATTTTAATTGATTATTAATTCAAGATAAAAATTGCATTTATTTGCCATCATTTGAAATGAAATTAAAATTGAATAATAACAAAAATGAATTCAAAAAGAACTTCAACTAGTGAAATGAATGGAATAGAAATTAGCAACTCGAAATACGTAGAAGTAAAAGATGTTACATTGAAATAAATCAGGGTGATGAAAACATCGACAGATAACAGTATCAATAAAAATGTAAATATTCATAAAAATTCTTACTTTGTAAAGGGTTATGTTGAAAATTAGTACATTACAATCAATAATATCACTGTGGTAAGTATAAGTAAATTTTTAATATTTATAGGAATAAGCACCAGAAGAACTTAGAGATTGGCGTTAACTCTTAAAATATATGGTTTAATTTATGAATTTCAATGAAATTGACGAAGAGGTGATAGAGAAAATTAGATACTAATATGAAAACTATCTTGATAGAGATAGATACTAGGATCTTCCTATGTAAGTTAATAATTGCTAATCTTATTCGAAGGTCAAATGAAGAAATTGTTGGTATTCTCTAAAATATTGGTATTTAAAATGACAATCTTGAGCAAGAAGACTTTGAAAATTCAAATGAAGAGCAGAATATGAATTTTAACTAAGAAGTAGACAACCATGCAACTGACAATTATGAGTAAGGTTCAAATATACACAAAAAAACTAAATAAAAGAAATTCGGAAGACCAAAAGTGGCAAAATCTAGAAAATTTTATAATTATAAATGATGAAAAGTGTATTGAGATTAACTTCAACAGAGTTTTATATCTATTTATTATTTCCTAATACTATGATAGTTTTTATCTTTAATATAATAAATTAAAATATTTCTTTCTCTTTGAGTAAATCAATTTATTCAAAGATATCATTAGAGATAGAATAGATTCAATATTTATTAGCATTTATCATCATTTGAAATGTTGATGAATTTATAATTGAATAATAACAAAAATGAATTCAAAAAGAAATACAAATAATGATGTGAATGGACTTTAAATTGGTTGGGGATAAGCACCTGGTGAGCTAAAAGATTGGAGATAAGTAGTATAATTTATGGTTTCACTTATGAATTTCGAAGAGATCAACGATTAGGCAATAGCGAGAATTAGATTAGAATATGATAACTACCCTGATAGAAATCCATACTAAAATCTTCCAGAGTAAGAATAGACTCTTTAATCATGTTTGTAGATCAAATGAAGAAATTTTTAGGATTCTCTCAAATAAATATAACTAAAATGACAATTTTGTGCAAGATGAAAATCAAAATGAATATCAAGAGTAAAATGACAGAGAAGACTCAAACGAAGAGCAAAAAATGGGCAATAATTATGAAGCGGATAATAATGCAACAGACGATAATTATGAGTAAGATTAAAATGGAATAAAGAAAAAGATTAAATAAAAGAAAATTGGAAGACCTAAAGTCCCTAAAAATCAGAGACTTACAATGTATTAATATTGAAAAGTTAAATAATATTCATTTTAACATATATATTAGATTTTCAAAAATGTTGTTTTAATTGTTAAGATAGAATAAATCGAAATTAATTCTTTCACTTTGAGTAAATCGATGAATCTAAAGACATAATTGAAGATAGAATAAACCGCATTAAGATTCACATCATAGAGTACACGATGAAACAACAAAATCTCTCAGATTAAATTGCTAATTTAGATAAAGACAAGGAAATATTGCAGCTAAAAGTGGACGACACTATCTAGCAATAGCAAAGAGCAATTGAAAATGAAGATTACGAAGATGCAGACAAACTTAACATGAGAATTACTCAAACAAAGAATTTGATCCAATCCAAAGAATCCTAGATTAAGAAACTAGATGAGGACTACATGATGTTAGAAAACAAGAAGAGTGATAAGTACAAAGAATTAAGTAATTTGATTCATAGATCACTCGAGAAAATGAGTGAACTGAAGGAGAAACAGCTTGAAGATATGGGTTAATTTGAGGAATCAGAGAGTAATGCAGTTGAGGAGAAGAGAAAGCGTTTGCACTATGAAAGCATTAGAATTGAGGAAATCAACAAAGATATCAAGAATCAGAAAGATAGAGTCAATGAAAAGCTACAGATCATTGAAGATAAGGTGTTTGAGGATACTAGGCCTCAGTAGGTGGAGAAGAATCTAATTGATAGTAATGTTGAGAATATTGATAAGGAAATTGAAGAAATTGAGATACTACTTCAGAGAAAAAAGAAAGAAAGAGAGTAATTATTGACTGAAAGACAGCAATACGAAAGAGAAATAGATAAGAGCAGAGGCAAATACAGAGATCAAATCTTGAAACATGAAAAGCAATTGGAAAAGATATAGAAAGATGAAGATAAAAACGTGAAAGATCTGGAAGATTTGAAGAGAGAATAAGGAGATCTTTCTGAGTACGAGGAGACTTATAAAACAAGAATTGAAGGATTCCAGAAAGAACTCAGAGACCTCGAGGAATTTGAAAAGTAATTAAAGAAGAGTGCTGAAAACTTGGATGGTACTCTGACTGAGAAAGATAGCTGCAAAGACTCAGCATTTAAAATCAAGCAAGAAATCAATCAAATTAAAATCAAGAAAGATAATTCTATCGCAAACAAAGAATACATAAGTGAGAAGCAAGCCAAAGTCGATGCTGAAGTTGAAGATCTCTAAGCTCAGATTAGCAGTCTTGAAAAGAAAATTTCCAAGCAAGAATAAGAGAAGAAAAAAGCTGCAGCAGCTAAGAAATTTAAAGAAGCTTCCAAAGCACAAGCTGAAATCAAAGAATACACTTAATAATTGGAAGATGCTTAAGATAAGCTTGGAGATTAGCAAAAAGAGAAGGAGTTAATCGACAAAGATATCGAGAAAAGAGAGGATGAGATTAAGGTATTTGAAAAATAACTAAGAGATTTCTAAGAAAAATACGAAAGAGTATAGCTACAACTACTAAGTTATCGCAAAGAGGATATCATGGACTTATTGCAAAGTTTAAAGCAAATGGTTGGAGTCAGCAATTAGAAGAAAAAGACTGAAATACTAGAAAATGAGTTGCTTAAAATTGATCATGAACTCTTTGAACTTGAGAAGAAGTACGGGGAATTCAATGTGAGAAAAGGTAGCGTTTCAGTAGAGCAAAAGAAATAGTAACATGTAGACAGCTCTTAATCATCAAATGATTAAAGTTCATTGATGGTAGCTAATATGCCAGCTGTTGAAAGAAGCAGCATGAACCCAATAAACACCTCAACTTCACCAGATAAGCAAAACATCAATGAGCTCACTGGTAAGGATGAATCATCCTTCCAAGACCAAGAAGAAGAACAGCAAGATCAGAAGAGATCAAAGTAGGAAGTGCAGGCAGACATAGATATGTATGAAAAGAGATTAATTTAGCTTGAAGCATAAGTAGAGGAAGCAGTAAATGTAGAGGACTATGAATTAGCAGAGAATTATCAACTAGATATTGATGGAATTAAAAATGATGTGCTTGAAAAACTCAGAAATGAATTGAAAGAAGCTTCAGATGATATTGATTAAATACTTAGAAGAGAAGAGGAGTAGGATGATAACTAAAACTAATAGGATGATGCCTATGATCCACCAAATCTTGGCATCAATTTTGATGAGTATAACAATTGGTATTTATCATTGATTTATTATTATATTATAACCTCAAATATAAGAGGAAGTAAATGTCAACTCACCAAAGCAAGATGAAGATGAAGATTAAAATAAATAAGATGATGTTGAAGAAGAATAAAAAGAGTAGACTGAACCTACGGCTTACAATCCACCAGCCCTTGACTTGTTTGGGCAGTTGAACATCAAAAGCTAATCAACTCCTTCACCTGTTCATGAATATTCTCCTCCAAATCAATAAGAAGAGGAAGAGCAGAAAATTACTACATCAGTTCATATTAGTAATATAACAATTAATTCTTTTTTAATATTTATGATGAAGAAGAGAACAAGACTGAGGAATAAGCAGAGACAGTATAAATTGACTAATAAAACAAATCAGATCAAAAGATAGAAGACCAAGAATAATAGATTCAGGTAGCTTCTCAAGATTTAGATGACAACTCCAATAAATAAGATGAAGAAGATATAAACACCAATCAAATTGAAGAATAAAAATAAATTTTGGTTGAGGAAACAGACAATCAAATCGAAGAAGAAGTCTAAATAAATACTAATGATGCTGATAATAACCAGTAATAGCAACAATAGGTAGAGGAAGAAGTTGATAATAAACAAGAAGAGGACAGTTCCTATAACCCCCCAAATCTATTCGCCAATCTAAGTCTCAAATGATGATTAAATTATTAATTTAGAAGTGTCATATTTCCATAAACTATTTATTTGCCAATGTCTGTTCACTATTATGACAACTAACCTGTAGAGAGAGAGTATAATATTATTTTAATTATTAGGAATATTTATTAAATCAAACATGAGTTTTCTATTCGGAGGTAAGTCCAGCATCTCTCATTATTGCTCATCTTTAAAATGCTTTTATTCATTGGTTGTATTAATGATGATTTTGTTAGGATTATTCGGAGGCAAGAAACAAGAAGAACCTGCACATCAACAATAGAAGGGCGGGAACGACAGCATGTCCAAGAGTGAAGTGGTAGGCGGAGGAAATACCAGTCAGAATATATCGTAGTAGTAGCAGTAGCAGTAGCAGTAGCAGAATTATCTCAACACCTCTACTTCTAATCAACAAGCCAATTCAGGATTAGACATTAATAGCACTCATAACACCATGGCTTAATCTCAAATCAGATTAAATCAAAAGATGATTATCAAACTATAGAGGAATATATTGTAATAATTCATAGATTTAATTACTGGTTAATAAATATGTTAATCTTAAATACAATTCCACACAAGTCTAATTACATGGACCAATTCACCTCTTACCAATGTCATTTTTCTTATTGAAATATAAAAACTTCCATTATACATTCATTAATTGATTATATTATTGAAAATATAAATTCATACATTATTTAATGATTGATATCAGTTTTGAACTAGTTAGAATATTGTTTAAAGTAGATAATTAAGTATATCATTCAATGTTTAAAATAATTAGTTAAGTATAGATATAAAAGAATTTTTTAAAAAAGCAAAGTCATTTATATATAAAGCAAAGTAATAACTACTCAATTTTATCGATAAACTTATTAGAACAATTAGGCATGCCTTTATCGTTTATTATTCATAGATCACAATTTGTATAAATTTAAATTATATTGAATATAATCAACCAAATTTCCTAAATTTTTGCAGAGGTGTATTTTTATTAACTATATGCCAAATCTATTGTATTTGAATAATATATAAATTCATAAAGAGTTAACTTAATGGAAAACTTTGAGAGTGGAGTAGTAGAAGTTGTAAGGATTTAGGCAGTTATACATTCAAAACCCTAAAACCCCTTAATGAGTTTTATATGTCTTTTGATTGATGAGGGTAATGTTGGGGATTAGGGTTTCTTTTTGATTTGTTTCATTTTTGTTGTTAGATTCAATGTTATTTATTATTTTCATGGTTGAGATATTTAATATTTTATTTTTTACCATCACTACATCTACTTAAATGCTATGAAGAAATTATTTCATTACGAAAATCTTAATGATATTACATTAATTGTTTGCTTTGCTTATTCAATTAGAATAGCTAATTTTATGAAAGCATCTTCTTTTAATTCTTAGGAACTCCATTTATTTTAATGTTTTGGTACCAAATTGTAAAAAACTCAAATTGGTACTGGTACCAATTAGGTTTTGAACCATTTTGGAACTTTTCCATTAAAACCTCATTAGTTTAAAACTAGGTTCTAATTAAGTTTTGGTACTATTAAATTGGAACCAATTAAAATTTAACAAATTTAGTACCGGTACTAATTAAATTAAAACAAATTTAGTACTAATTTAATTGAATTTAATTGGTTAAAATGGAAATATATCTCTGAAATTTGATACAGTTTTTGCAAACTTTCTCCATTTCTCTTTACAGGGTTGACCTCCTATAAGATACCCATATTTGATAGGTATCCTAAAATTAATAGAAATTATAAATACAAAATTTTAAGATTGATATCCATTTATAATATTTCTGGAACTAAATCATTACATGATTGTTGATATAAATCACCTTAAAATCACTCATTTTATATATATTTTTCATTTAAATTTTACTTATGTTACCTAACTTTTTTCTTTTGGAAGAAAATATGATAATAAAGAACGCAAGCTAAAAGGAATGAAAGTGTTGAATTTATTTTGAAAATAACTTTTTGTGAAAACTTCAAAAATATTTGTGCATAAATGCCAATTTTTAAAAAAGATGCAATCATCTAAATTGTTAAAAACGATCAGGAAAAATTATAACATATGAAAAAAATGTAAAACAGATAAAAATGTCTCTCAAACTTATCTTTTTTTAATAAAAATGCTTTTACATGTATATAAATATGAAAACATATAAGTTGAGTATAAAAATGATGATCAAATTAAATTTTCAAAATTTGATAACTAGAGTAAAAATGATATTTCCTTGCTCAAATAAACCCTTATCCCCAACATTACCCTCATCAATCAAAACACATATAAAACTCATTAAGGGGTTTTGGGGTTTTGATTTTGAAAAGAAGTCTTCATTGGATTTATTTTAAGATGTTTGAGAATCGGCACTTTACTGTTGTAATTTCAAAGTGTGACCTCTTCCTCGGCCCTCTGATCCTGCTAATGTTCTCACTGTTTGAAGGTTAACCTTGAATTTAAGAAAAATAAACTAAATAGGAACCTAATCCTAGTAGGTTGACTCCTGGCACTTGAACAGAAGCTAATGCATTCTGATAACCGTTACTACTTGTTTAAGTGCGGTTGCTGAAAACATCCTCCATTTGTACATCTTAATTTTCAGTGGCTGTACCTCCACCAGATGCACTTCCTCCATTTGTGAAATTAGACTAAGATTAAAAAGTTGGAGAGCCGAAGCTCAGACCAAAACCTCCTATTGAGTTTGGTCGCTTACTCGCATTGTACAATCCTCCATGTGGCAAGAAATGTGAACTATCAGACCTCTTTTTAAGGCTGCTGTTCATTCGTTTCATAATGTTAATTTCACTCTCCTCCTCTCTTAGGAATGGTGTAGAATCTTCGTTGAAATTGATCTGGTCTTTACATATTTCAAAAGGGTTAAGTTCGCAACTACTCTACTGAGAGGACTAATCATCTCCCACATTGTTTAAAAACCGCCAAACTATATTGAGTTAAATTTAAAATATAAAAGTTCATATTTATAATACTTTGTTTTGAAATTTAATTTTATCAAATGATCTTTTTTATATCATTCATTATTACTAAAAATTTCTGAAATATATCTAGAAACAGTATATTTACTTGTAAAATATTTTATAATTTATCTTTTTTTGAATGATTCATTTATTAAACTAACCAAAATCATTTTTTTAAATTAAGCTATAAAAAAAATATTTTTAAGGAACTGAATTGCTTCCTTTAATCAATAATTACATAAATTAAAATATGATTTATTGTGGTTTTATTGTTAAAATTGCTATTTGTGCTTCGATTTGATTTAGACTCTTCTTTCATATGTGGAGATTCTTTGATGCTCTAAACTGACAGGAATTGCGAGGCATCAGATGAACTCTTAAATATACTTTTCTTTCTTAGCAATTTCAACCCCAAGTAATTATCAATAAATAACATATCAAATTATTTGTAGGAATAGATTTGGGTAAATTTAAACTCGCTTGGTTATCAGGTTCTTAATTGGATACTGAAATCCCATTTAATTTTATATTTTAATAGTCTCCAGTTACAGAGCGGTCTTGTTCGGATGTTATATTTATTTACGGTGCATCTAGGTTACTAATAGGGATGTTGGTTTGATGGGTTGAAGTGGTAATTATTTATATAGTGGTTTACTCTCTTATTTAATTTTAATTATCTTTTATGTTTTTATTTATTTGATTATTGCTTAAATTAAGTTTTTCATTAAGTTGAGATCCATTAGAAGTCGATATGCTATTCTTTTATAGAATAAATGGCATCAATCTAATTATAGTTTGATGATTAATTTGATAATAATAAGTGATGTGGCTGAAGGATCATCAGCCGATGTGGTACTGCTGGCACTTGCCATTAAATTGCCCAATAGAGATCGTTTAGATGGTCGTTGGATGAAGACCTCACTCTTGGCTTTGAATCCCAACATCTCTGAGGGTGTGTTATCTCTAAAGAATAAAAATATTAATCACTGATCAAACACAATATTCCATTACTTACAGTTCTTGCACAGTGATTAAATTCGCTCTTTTATCCCGTATAAAAATATGGGATAAATATCAGATTATCATTTAATTTAATTTTATGATATTGATTTGTAAAGGTTGCATTAATTATGCTATAAAGAGAGGTCAATTCATGTACATTATATATGAATGATTCATTTTTTGAAAAAAATAAACATTATCAGATTCTAACAAAACATAATACATTGTATTGTTATATCTATTCAGTTGGAGTATCGGTTGGCGTATTTAATGAGCTAAAGTTGATTCGTGGTTATTGAATATTATCTACTTATAATTTAATTTCCTCGGATTAAGGGGTACTTTGTTAATCTATGATGGTCAGCAATTTACTCATGCTTTGATCTTTTTTCGCTATTTTATTGATACTACTGCTATCGCTACAAGGTGATGAACCACCAAGTTTAGGTGTCAATCCACCCTTACTGCGTGCTAGCATCGGTCTTTGCAAGAGCCTTGGCTTCTCTACCGTCTTTAAAATAAATTAAATCTAATTTGATAGGGCAGAAGCCTAACTTTTCACAGAAGAATTTGATTACTGTGAAGATTAACTAGACTCCTCAACCTATTTAAAGATGCTTTATTAATACACACGCCAACTCAAATTAGTATAAGCATTTTTATTGACTAAAAACTTACTAACTAGTGCAAATTACGCGATTTCCGCTATCGTGGAAGTGCCACTTATTCATTCTTTTTGAATCGTTCCTGCCAAAGCTAAACCAAATTATACTATGGATAGTATTTACCTTTTTCTTATGGTTTTTTATAAGGATTAATTTGTAGTTGACTATGTTATTTTGAAGAAAGCTTTCAGAATATACAGACATTTTAATATATTTTATAAGTCTATAATAATAAATTCGTATTTCACTTCAACTTTACCTAAATTTATGTATATGTAATTTACAATCTATTAACAAAATTCATAACATATTTGCTGTGCTCACTAGTTATGTGATATATTTGAGTTATTATATAATATTAAATGATATTACACTTTCTTTAAGATGAATAATTGTTACACAATAATTGCTTTCCAAACAAGGATTCTTCTATTTGTATAGGAAGTTTTGAATAAATATAGATCTCAAGCAAGAATTTCATCTCTTTGCCTTTAATTGAGGCATCTTAAAATATTCTAGCCTTCGGGTATATGATTAAATATAAATTCCTCTGATACTTTGTAGAGACCCAATCTAATCAAGGTATCTGCGTCTCCAATACACTTCATCGGCTTTTTCATTGCAATGTTTAGAGATTTATTTTAATCCCCAAATGATATTTCTACTTCATTCTCAGGGCAATCTTTTGTTGCTACTAAACTTAAACTTTATAATTTATATAAAATTAAAATGGTTTAAGATTTAGGATGAATGGAAGAGATATTGAGTTGTGAGGATCGTAGTATCCCTTTGTTTTCAAATCACAATTTCTTTCAATCAAGTGTTTGTATGAAATGAAATGCTTAAATTGCTCATGAAGATTTTCACGCTTTTGCTCTATTCTTTGTTACTAGAACTATAATTGATGCTTTAAATTCTCGATGTGACTCATTAGTTTTTAATCCTATACAGAAGGAATAAACTCCCTAATTTTTATATTTTTTTAACAAATTTAAGCTATAAATGGTTACAGTAATATAATTATTAAATATCGGCATGTTAATTTTGTTTTAAAAAAATATATTAAAAAACTTTTTGTATTAAATATGCTGAGATTTGCTACTTTAGTAACAGCTTTTGCTGTTAGATGAGTATATTGATGAGTTATCTTTAAGTTTGTTTGTAAGTTTAAGAACTTATTTGTCACAATATACATGTTTTCCTTCCTTCTTCAAGACTCCTGCAGCGTATAATACATTAAGTGCATCATAGACTCTTCTTCTGACGTTCTTTTCCCACTTTTATTGTGATGACGAGGGATCTCTATCACTCTTCTTATTTGGTGAGGCATCTTCAGATATATCCTCATCATCCCCTGAGTCTCCATCAATTAAGTCATCAACTCCTGCTTCTTTGTTCTACTTTTTCTCTCTCAACTACTTTATTAATTCATTTGCAACATCTTTATAGGTTGTGTGCTGATTCTTGAATACCAATTCCTGCACTTTAACACTTAAAATTTTAAGTCCTCTTTTCTTACGACTAGCAGAAGATGCAGCGTCATTTACTTCAAGCACACTTTCGTTTTAATCAGGACTTAGACCATTATGAGGTAGCTTTTCCTCCTCTTCACTGTCTGAACTATGCTGATTTTCTAAGGTTTTTTCTTCTTTTGGATAGTGTGATCCTTTTGACATGGATGATTGAGGCTCGAACCTCTATCTTTTAGTAATAGGAGTTATGAAATGATTCTTTTATGCAGTAGCCTCTTACTTAATATTTAATTCAAGCTTTTCAGTTGACTGGTCTCCAAATCGCTTATTGCCAACATACTAAACTGACGATTGAATCAAACTAGGAGATTTATATATAAATAATTATAGGCAAAGATAAAGATTTTAGCTTATTCGCACTGAATGAGAGAACCTTTGGAGCTATAGTCATATCTCTATTATAATTATTTATTATAGTTAATATTTAATTCATAAAAATTTAATTAATGAATCAATAATCTAAGGATTGACATTCATATTTGGTAAAAATTTAGGAGATTCTTGATAGAAGGTTTCTTGACCATTAGAATTGAATAAATTCTTGGCAGTATTCTTTGGTTTAAATGAAGAATGATTGGGATATAATAAATTGTGGGGAGGTTTAATAGGCGTATTTAAGTAGGAGTTATTTGCTGAAATCAAAGATTTCTCTGAAGGTAGCTTATAATTGAGTTAATGACTCATATCTTGTGGGTAGAATAGCTTACTCTGGTTTTACTATAATCTAAAATTATCCTCTTATTTGGTATTCAGTTATAATTTTTCATGAATCTCATTTTTTAGCAATGCACGACCCTAGTTTTATTGTTTTTGTTGGATTTGCAATTTTTCATTAATTATTTGCTTATGCTTTTAGTTTAGTAAAGGTTGAAAACCATTATACTCTGGATATCTTTTATTTTACTATGAGAAGCCAAGTGAGTTATTTTAAGGATAGTTGTTATAACCAACCTAATATGACTGAGCCCTTGTCATTGTTAATTTTACTTATTAGTTAATAGAGCTTAAGTCTTCATGAGCTAGAAGGTCATCGTCACTTTGACAGTGTTTAGATTCGATTCCCGCAATCAAACTTGGGTTATATTCAGTAGTCTCATATAGATCTCCTTTTGTTTTAAGGTAACTAAGCTGAGAATCCTCAAATATCTTCGTAATTTAAGCAGCTTCATACTATTTGGCTTCTTTCAGCTGCTCTAATCCTACGACAGGGCTAATAAGTGATGATTATTTATTAGACTCTTAAATCTTCAAGAAATCGAGATGGCTATCTGTTTAGAATTTGCTGTAAATGATGTGGTTGAATTTTATAAGCTTTCGTATTTATTAGAACGTAACTTCATGAGGACTAAAGATTTGAAAAATTCTTCCAAAATCTAGCATAAACTAGCCCAGAGATACAAGTCCAATATCAAAGTCAATAATATAATAAAATCATTTTAGTTTTGGTCTTAAACTTGTTTATTAGGAGTGCTTGAGAGATCAGAAGTTATAAAGCCATTAGTTTGAAAAATTCTGCTATGTGTCTAAAATCCCAACTCATTGATTACTAGTTACTCGAGTTTCGTATCATATTATATTGTATCAACTAATGCTCTTACTATATTTGCAACATTTATAACCCTAATTTAATGTAATTAATTAAATTTTTATAAATCTATAATTGAAACCTATTTTAATTATAGAATTTAAACAATCCAAAAAAAGATTTCATCATAAAACTTTTGTTTAAAATGGATTTAAGATTAAATTAAAAATAAAATCAGTAATAAATAATACAAACTTATTGATACAACAAAAAATTATGGATTAGCTTAAGAGTACTTCTAGAATACATTTGAAGCTTAAAACTTTAAAAGAAGCCTTTAAATAATAGGATAAATTATTATCCAATTCAATTATTATTATTTTTATTGGATTCAAATAATTATAATTAAAAAATTAAAACTTTCAATCATTTGAATCAATTTTAATAACATTAATATTAAAATACAATGCTAGTGTGAATAAAATTATATGTTTAGATTCATGTTACTTAAGTCTTTGTTCTTTAAAACATCCAGTGTTTACAAAGTGTAGTCATGTGGAGTTTAAGGCACGGCATTTATGTTAGAGTTTTTAAGGACAGTCTCCAACATTTTTCTAGCTGAGCTTGATAGTGTAAGTTGCTCCTGCATAGATTAAGATGATTTCAAACTTTCTGGTTGAAGAAGATAAAAATACAATAAAAATAATATGTCTTTAAATAAGTTCTTTGAGAAACTTGGACTTATCTGACTCTTTGATTGAGCATTAGAATTAATGCTAAAACCCATTTATTTAAAGTGGAATACAATTAAAAAAATTAAAAAATATTTATATTTTTATTTAACAAGGCAGTAATTTTATTAAGAGTTAAATGCAATAAGTATGATTATATATGGTTGATTCTTGATGTAAGCATATTTAGATTATGGAGTTTATTGGATGGGAAGAATCTTAGAATATTGTAAAATATCTTCCATGTTACAATTTGCTTATAAGTTTGTGATAATTAACTTTATATATTACAATATAAACAAACCACTTAAAAATCCCGCATAATTTAAATAAGATCAACGGCTTATTAACTCATCAATAATTAAATGTTTATTTATTATAGTGATATGGATAAATTATACTAGGCTAATTGTTTTAACAAATTTTAGTTAAATTTAATTATCACAGCTGAGTAAATAAAGATATTTTAATTAATTTATATCTAAAACTAACAGAATAAATGTTAATTAGTACAGTAGAAGTAATATTTAATTAGCTTCTTAAATTTAAGTTTAAATCACTATCAAAAATATTAAAATATTAAAGCATACTTATCTGAGGAATAGTTATATAGCTTGTAGGTTTATATCTTTCTCACGTATTAGAACATTTAAAGGCATTCTATGACTTTTTGACTCCTTATATATAATTAAGTTGACATATTGTAATATTTTCTACTCTATCATTTGACTTATTGTTAACTTGTATATTTTAAATTGCTAACTTTTAAATATTAAATGTAAATTTTAATAAAATTCACTCTTTTTAAAATCAGAATAGGTTCTGTGTATATTTTTCTATTGCCTTACAAACTACTATAATATTATTAAAAAAACATTAAGTTCAAAAAAAATTAAACTAACTATAAATTTTACAAATAAGTTGCTGATAGATAAATTTAAAATAGTCAAAGATTTGAGCTTATAATATATAAAATATTATAATTTACAGAAATTATTAATGAATCTATTGTTATATTAATTTAAGTATAAATTATTCTCTATAAATTGTGAGAAAATATGAAAATTCTTATGAAATTAATTTAGCAAGAAAAATAGCAAAAAATAAAATTATATATTCCAAACTTTGTAAATCATTTTAATTAAAGCATATTAAAAAAATGGGAAAAAGAAAATTACGAAAAAT
>ARYC01007719.1:0-16979 GCA_000711775.1 Oxytricha trifallax
ATATTCAATTTATGTTTAAAGTCCTATCTCTGTTCTCCCCGTCTAGTTAGATACTTTAATTTTGAAGACCTCTGCTTCAAACTCAAGAGCTCTTAACTCTACTTCCCTCTCAATATAAATAATTTCTTGCTTTTTAGTGGTGCCAAAGTTTAGCTATGATTAACCATTGCCAAGAGAGATTGCTTTACGATTTAAGTTAGCCGCCATGTTTAAATTCAAATTTAAATTTGTATTATAAAGCTCTAATAACCTCTAAAGTTATAGCAACTATGTAAAAGAGTTGGCACTGCAGCACTTATGGTTGATATTGAAGTGTTAGAGCTCAAATTTATACTTAGTTTATAACTATAATTTTTCTTATTTTATGCTTAATATTTTTAATTTTGGTACTAACTTAGATAATATTCAAGTTGGTACTGGTACCAATTAGGTTTTGAACCATTTTGGAACTTTTCCATTAAAGCCTCATTAGTTTAAAAATAGGTACTTATTAAGTTTTGGTACTATTAAATTGGTACCAATTAAAATTAAACCGAATTAGTACCAGTACTAATTAAATTTAAACAAATTTAGTACTAATTTAATGGAACTAAATTGATAAAAATGGAGCTCCATTCTCTGAAGTTTGTTACAGCTTCTGCCAGCTTTCTCCACGTATCCTTACCAGGTTGACCTCCTATAAGATGCTCATATTTAATATTAAAATTTTTAACAGTAGGATCCAGAACTCTATATATTTAAATTTGAAATAATTCAATAACAAGAGAAGGAACAAGGATGGAATCTATAAGTACTGCAATGAAGAGGGTTGAAGCTTAAGAAATGATCTCAAGATTTAGAAGCAAGGAAGATCTCTATCGATACCTCACTTAACATGGTAAGAATGTGACATATACTTAATCATATACTATAGTGGGTTTATTCCTTCCAACGACGGAAGGTACCAAAATCTCATTTCTAAGAGCGATACTCTGTGATAAAAGAAAGCCTTCAAAAACAATCAAATTAAGTTGATAGAAATACCAAACTACCCAGAGATTTCAGTGACTAATCTTTACGATGATGCGATGAAAGATGAAGAGTTGGAAGTTTATCTTCCTATTAAGAAACAACTCTCTAACAAACTTCCAGTAAGGAGCTTCTTCTTTGGTGTTCTTGGCACTTTAAGAGAGAGCTATCTCAGAGAGATCATTGAAGAAGCTCACAAGAAACGCTACTCTATTTCTCCTGAAGATTAAAAGAAGCAAGGCATACTAATAAGCGAGACCTGGCTTGCAGAGCTTAAGAAGCATTCATACCTCTCTAGTAAGCTTTGACACATAACTTTGTAGGGAAACCTGGAACTGGTATATTCCTAATGAAAAAAACATGCAAAGGTTCACAGAGAGAGAGAAAGTCGTAGACTATTCATGAAGTGAGCAAGAGACTATAAAAAGATTTTTAAAAGCCAGATGAAATGAACATAGATGCAGGAGCTGGCACTAAGAGAAGAAATATGGGCCCAAGCAAGCCATAAGAAGAGGAGAAGAAGGAGAAGCCTAATCCCTTCCTGGGTTAATTTAATATCTGAACTTATTCATTCATTTAAATCTAAAACTTATTTATAAACATTCATTCTTCCTTCTCTAGCACAAACTGTTGTCTTATCTATGCTTACTCTATTGCAGCTACTCTGAACAAGTCTACTGTATCTATAGGCAAGTCATGCATTAGGTGATATAGCAGCAGTTTCTTGCAGTGGGTCTTGATTTAACTCCAGTAGAATTCAATTCCATTAAATTAAGGGCTGTAAGGAACATTGTATACAGGAGTAATGTTTAACTCTTCATAAGCTTTCTTAGACTAATTAGTCTTATGAACTGAGAGGTTGTCAACAAACAGGATGATCTCTTAATCATTGTATTTATCTCTCAGCTTATGTAGGAACACTATGTACTACTCTCGCTCAATAGAGCGAGGATGAATAACATAACTTTCTAACCCAGAGTCCTCACTAATACCTGCTAAAATTGCATGGGTTACAACCTTTACTTTCTAATCGTAGACTTCTATATTATCATACTTCTTATACCAAGACTTATTAATAAAGGTGTTGAAGGTAAACACAGCTTCATCAGCGTGTATGAACTTGATGTTATTGTCAATAGCCCTCTGCATTTAATCATATATATAGTTTAAATTATTACTATAAAATGGCACTGTAAAATCAATCACTCTCTTCACTCTGTTGACAGTCTTGAAAGTAATACCATTTCTTCTATAAATGTTGGCTATAGTTTATGGAGAGATACGCATGTCAGGAAACTTGCGATGAAACATCACAGCTCGCTAGTCTAGTGGAAAGTGTGCCCAATACTTTAAAGTCTTCGAATCACAGAGGTAGTCAATATGGTGCTGTGAGAACTTTTATTTTCTTGCAGGATGCTTTCAAGTGCCTGAAGTATAATGCTAAACAGCCAACAAGCAATGATACCTAACTGTTGAGGCACTCTTGCACAAGAGCTTTGCTATAGCTGTATAATTCATTACTGGTTTGACTTAGTCTATATTAATACTCGTACCATACCTAAGCTTAAGCAATAAATCTAAATATTTCTCATCATAAATAGACCCTAAATTTCGCTAATTTCTATTTCTCATTTTGCAAATTGGCCTAATTTCTCTACTAACCCCAATAAGACCCCAACTATACCCTTCAAATCAAAGCACTTATAAACCTCACTAAGGGGTTTTGGGGTTTTGATTGTGTCCTGATATTTAGGAAGGATCCATAATTTATTAATAAAATTTATCAAATCTTAATTAAATTGAATTGATTGCTAGCTTAGTTTGCTCTAACCTTAAGAGTAAGTGCTCTTGACTTAGCATCACCAACTATCTTGCCATTCTCTAGTTATTCCAACTTATCATTGACAAGCTTCTCAATTTGTTCTCTATTGACCAGTTAGTTTTACTATAAAGTTTATCAATAAATTTAGCTTATCTTACTAGTTAATCATTTTGCAACTCAAGTGCCCTGATTCTCTCAGTGCTCTCCTTGAGAGTGGCTTCCATTCTATCTTTCATTTCCTCCCTTAGATTCTTCTCCTGTCTATCCTTAATTTTATCTAGGACATAGGTAACTCCAAGTGTACTCAAAACTGCGATTGACGCAACATTAATAGTTTGCAATAGCATTGATGATTGCTATTAAATTCTCCTATCTGCATTTGGGCTATTATTAGTCGTGAAGCCTCCTTGGTTTTAAGGTACGATTAATTGAGAAGAGGAAGAATTAGTGTTTAAAGCAAGTTGATTCTTTTACTCATCAAAACGCTTAAAAACTTCTGAGATTTCCTCTTCATTCAGTTTGTTTTCTAAGAACTTCTTTTTTTCTTCAAGACTTATATTCTTCACTAAAATAATTTAAGGGATAATGTATGAATTACTTGAGTCTTAATTTTTCTGTAGAAAACTTAATGCTTGACGTATTTAATCCTCTCTCATTGCGTATTAATTAATTATTAATTCATTTAGATTATTGTATAAATATGATTAAAAGTGGTTGTTAAATTACAATTTTTAAATTCATAAAGAAATAAAATGAGCAACTATGTGTTTAATGTTTAATCTCCATCAGTGTCTATTTCAAATTATAATGCCTAGAATTCTCATTATAACTACAGAGATAATGAGCCTTAATCTTAAACACCATCTCAATTCCAGTAGTAAAACTCAAGTTGCATAATAAATCCCTAGTCTCAGCAACTTTAAAGTCACCATCACAGATATTAAACAAACATTAATGACTATAATTCACCCATATTAATTCAAAACTCAGCTAATGGAAAATCAAACACTCAACACATAAAGGTTCACTTTGAAAATAACTCAGACATAATACATTTGCAAAGTGTGCAGCAAAGCGGAGATACTTAAGAAGTCTAAGACGAAATTTAGAATTACGATGATGAATTAATATTGTATCAGTATTTTCAGTAAAATCCGCATTTGTACAATTAGTTCATAGCTTCGCAGCATTAATTCAATGATTAAGAGAGTTCCTTAATCTAAAATTAAAATGCTAGTCAAGATCAAGAAAACATAGTTACTGCAGGAGCTGGGCTTACTAAAACTAAAAGCTATAACAATTGGAAGAAAGAAAACATAGTGGATAGCATGATATTAAAGGAAAATTCAGCTATGTTCAATTTAGTGGTTGCTTCAAAAATTCCAGAAGACTTTTAATACCAAGGCTCTCCTTCTTTAATGATCTCACCTAAAAATCTATATGAAAAATACTATGACTAAAATATGACTTAAAACAATGGAGGAATGACAGTTCCAAATAATGCAAACTTATCAACAATTCAAAAGCCTCCATAACATCCAAATCATAATAAAAAGGGGTCTATTAACATAGAAGGTTTCGATTTAACCTAGCAACATGATCATACCTAAAATTTAAGAAAAAGAAAGCTATCTCAATTCAAAAACCTTTCTTAAATTTCAAATGTATTTCCATCTCCAAAACAGTAGAAACCTGATGAAAACTATCTCTTAAAGTAATAAGTAATGGCACTCACGAATATGATTGAAAAATTAAATGACAATTAGTCTTAGAAAATGCAATAATTTGAGAGTACTTTTAAGTTCATGCAAAACAATTTGTAAGATGAGTTGGAAAAAATGCGGAGTAAGCTTATAAGTTAGAGTGAAAATGTAACATTAGCAGAGAAAAGTTGCATTTAATGTACAATGAGTAGAGTGGGAGGGAAAAGTCATATAATGATGACTCCACATAGTCACAGTTAACATAGTAATTGCAAATCAATACCAGTCACTATAATTAAATCTTTGATATATTTTTAAAAGGTGAATTTAGTAACATTAAATTCACAGGCCAGCATCAGTAAAATATAAACAATTCTAGTTCAAACAACTAGCTTTATTTTATTTGATTAAGCAGACAACCACCAGTCATAGAACTCCAAATTAATCTTAGCAATTATTTGACTTAAGTATCTCCCAGTAATCGAAGCACACCCCTATAACAAATCAAAAACAGATTGGCCATGCTCACTAAATTAAGTAACAGAAACCAACTACTCAGCTTCAAGACATACATGAAGACCAAGAAAATAGTAATCCAAATATCATTCTGTAAAATCATCTTAATATCTAAGATATAAAAGTAGATATTGATATGTATGGAGCAGCTGACTTTCAATTTTAAGAATCAAAGAAAAAAAAGAAAAAGAAAGTTAAGAAGGCAAATGTTATAAAATAATGGGATACTATTTTAATGTTCTCATAATTAATATAATTGTCTAAAATATATATTAATAAAAATTATTTATATGTATAATTACTTAGATACCATGAAGATAGAATTAGATATATGGTTAAATTAATTTTTTTAAAAAATAGTTGACTTAATAAATAGTATAATATATTTATTAAATAAATGATATTTAGTAAAATTCTTGTAATCTTTTTATTTTGTACAATTTTTTTGTGTTAATATTTTAAAAAATTGAAAAATTATATGGTTTTTTTGAAAAATAAATTAGTGAACTACAAAATAAAAGCAAATTCTTGATAACTTGAACAATGATGACTTAATAAATTTGACCCTATAGAAGTAATAAGAGTATTTTAACTTGTAGACTACTTAATCTATAGATAACCTAAATACAGTTAATGTACTAGTCACTGAATTAGACGACCAGAGAATCTAATTCTTTACAGAGGAAGTTGAGGATGAAAGCACCTCAAAGTAGTTTGAAAAGATCATTTCAAGTGCAAGAGAGGATTAAGGAGCTTATGAAAGAGAGATCCAATTGAAAAACAAGCATAAATAAGAAAATAACTCTGACAAATAAAGTACAGGCAACAATATTTCAAAGGAAAAAGGTGAAAACAATTCTTCTTGCAAATGCTTAATATTTTGAACTAAATTTAACTCTTTAATTAGATTTGACCACGTAACTATTAACAATTAATTAAAACATAAACAAATGTTATTAAATCGTTTCAAAAGCAATTTTAATCAAAGTCTAACCCAAAATCTCCTGTTATAATATCGAAACACATTGGACACTCTATGTATTCCCCACTAATTGCAGCCTTAATAGTTAATCTTTACATACAGCTTAAACACATGTTTTCTTGAATATTACACTAATTCCCACTTATCTATGTATGAGTATATCTACTATTTTCTTCATTATTTTAGTCTATATTAAATTATGATTGACATTATTTGCAATAGCGAGTGTTAAAATGAAATTATTTTAGTTAATCAAGCAGTTATAGTAACTCTTCAAGCATTACTTTAGGAAATTGATTCTCAATACTTTTGTCTTCATTTTCATGATAAAAACACTGTTACATTAATAAAAAGATTAGATATTAAATCTTAATTAAAATTAAATCATTATTGATTTTCATTAGATAATTGTTCTTCATAGAAATTAAAAATTTCTTCAAATTCCTCATCATTTATTAAATCGCATTTCTTAGTTACTTTAAATAGCCTCTCAACGTGATAATATCTCTCAATTAAGCATGATTCAATCTCCTTTATTTACCACAAAGTTTAGCAAACATTTTGATCTTATTCAATAAACATGCTTAATATATATTGGAGGTGTCTTGGGTATATTAGATACTTATAGGCAAGCACTATATCTCTAAAGTTTTCAACTAATTTATAGCTTTACTGAGATGTGACGAAGTCATTAAATTTGTTGATAAAATCTCTGTTACTCTAGATCAGTTCTTATAACTAATCCTCATCACCCTTTTGATACATTATATGATATATGTGATTAAGAATGTAACAATAGTCGGCCAAAATCTTCTGGTTTCTTAATTTCTCTTGTTTATGTTTTGATAGTTTAATTGATTTATCTCTGTTTTTTTATAGCTTATTCTCATACTTTTTTATTATGGATTTTAGAGGTTTCTTTCCAAGCCTTTGAAATTTGCTAAAATATTCATTAACTAAAAGTTTTTGACACCTTGATTTCTCAGTAAAATAAGTCTTTAATTCTTTATGTTGATCAACTATTAGCAAGCCAGATTAAGGTCTATAAGTTAAGTATAAATTGACAAAATGACTCATATTTTTCATTTGTAACGTAGTTAATATGTCATCTTATTAGAGTTTGTTAAGATCATCAACTGACTTTAACTCTAATAAGAAAAGCTTATTGTATTTTTCAATAATAATGAAAAGTGACTCATTTTACAAAAATGTATCTGGGAATCTGATTATATCTATCTTTTCGTCTTTATAAATCATTAAGCTGTCGTATATTGAATTTTTAATATCTTAATGATTGATTAATGCATCGAGTAAGTAAATCTTTTCGATAAATTCAAGTTGAGTAAAAATGCACTCTAAATAAGGCAATTTATTTATAGCATTCACGAGTATCTCAATATAAGCTTCAGTTTTATTTCTCAATTAGATTTGTTTTGAATTGATCATTTATTCAAAATATAAGTATGTCGCATATCCACAAGTGCTTATGTATGGCTTTGACTTCATAATGAATTATTTCGTCAGTTTTAGTCATTAATGTAGTGTTTTTATTAAGCTATGTGCGAATTCATTGCACACTTGCTCTTTCTAAATTAGCATTTCCATTAACTATAGGTATGTTAAAATTTCTATGAATATTTACCTCATTGAGAGAGTAATTAGAGCCGCATATTTGATTTATTTAAGTACAAACAAGCATGATTACTAATGTTTATCAGCTATCATAATTCGACAAATCTTAGTGATCTTCAATTAATTATAGTTTATATTCCATATCTTTGCAACTTTTAAGCTTAAATTATGGCAGGAACTTTGCTACGTGATTATCATGAATGGTAATTGCAATAGATTCTCAGTGTTTCATAAATTTATCAAATTCTTAATCGTTTTAAGCTTGAATTCCATAGAGGAAATAGTTTTCATAGATCTCTAATTCCTGATCAAGTGATTAATCATCTGATGGGATATCATCGAGTTTAGCTTTGAAATTTTGAAGCTTTTCATAGTATGTCGACTATTCCATTTTGTCAATTAATGAATATTATATTTTTATTTTAATTAAATTCAAAAAATAATTTAGAAAATGGAGATCATAAACAAAATACCATTAAAAATAAAATTAGAGGAACTTTCGTAATTCTTAGAGACGTAGTTACTTTTAAAATATGATTAAGGCCTTTAAGGTTTGAAAGATAGATTTCAAACTCTCATCATAATTCTCAAAAACATCATGGGACTTACTAATGACATACTATAAATAGTACATCATAATATTTTTATGCTTAACAAATATTCTAGGCTCATTAACTTAAGCATTAAGAAGCTCAAGGAATTTTGGAATCAATCTTAATGCTCATCAATATAATTATATCAGAGTTCTACAGTAGTATCATGGATCATAAATTTATAACAGATTTTATGCAAAACATACAAGAAAGAGTGGAGTTTATCTATGCTTAATTTCATGTACTAGAACAGATCGACTTTAAGGATCCAAAGATTTAAAGTAAGATTAATCAATTTTTAAAAATATTTTAGAAAGTATTAACAGTTTATGCAAGAAAATTGCAGTATTGATTTAAAAGATTCCTCCAAGTATTATGGAAATCCAGAAACGTTATGAGTTAAGCATGCCTCTATTAAAATACCTTACTGACACCTTCACCAGGCTCAGAGACCCTACTGTAAAATTCTTAGAGAGGTTGCAGGAATACAGAGCACTTAAAAATTTAATGATCAGAAAGCATACTAAGGATGTTATCAATAATTTCTTAGCCGTCTTGTGCATTAGAGATTAGGAAAATTTAAGCATTGGTAGTAGCGGAGGGTTGGTTAAACCAAATAAAACTAAAAGAGAGTAAATATTTGAAGAGCTCAATACTATGATTGGATTTACAAAGAGGTTGGAGTTTTAAATTAAAAAATGCATAGATACTCCCATCAAAATGTTCAAAATTTTGAAAGCAGTGTAAAATAAGTAAAATCCTTATGGAAAAGAATACTTAAATGAAGACTTGAAGCAAGAAGATTTAAATAAAATAGCAAAGTACACTCAAGCTTTGACAACCAACCCTTTTAACTTGGTAGAATTTTAACTTCTCACTCTCAACTTTAATGAATTTGTTCATACAGTATAGCTTCTAGAATCTTAAAAAGCTCTTTATTTTGAATTGAAGCAGTAACCTCTTTTAAGGGAAGGCTTTGAAGAAATTTAACCATTTGACATTAATGATTTTAAAGAATATGTCGATAAGGCAAGGAAGATCTATTAGAAAATAAGATAAATCAATGATTTTGAAGTTTATGATTTGGATCACACGAATAATCTTAGAACTAAAGATGTACAAGACTTGATAGAAGCTTTAAAAATGCAGCATGATTTCATTTACGAGTAAGTTTTCTTTCATAAAATTATAATTCGATTTAATTACATATTAATTTAGGACCGAGTAGAATTATAAGATTTACTTGTAACTTAAGGCAAGAATTGAACAATTTTGCAATAAGGAATTTGTTACTTTTGATTCAACATTCAACTGTATTGAGGTATCAATTGATGAATTTGAATAAGTCAATCCTTAATGATAAAATTAAATGAATTATTTCTTGATTTTTGATTGTAGCTACTTACTAAAGATTAAGTATTTGAAAGTTAAATAAATAAAAGCAGATACTCATTATTTAGAGGGTATCTTGAAAGCTAATTTTATATTTCTGAATAACTAAGTGATATTTATGCCTCTTTCATGTCTAGGATTTGTCATTCTCTAATAATCTTATTCGTATCTTCCGTTATCATCAAATGTGCTCAATTCAGCCCCAGTAGTATTACCTCCTTCCATATAAGTATTATCATTATGCTGAGCATTTTCATCTTTACTATCGTAACTTGTAAATGGATTCACAATTAGGACTGGATCTCTTGAGTTGTACTCATAAGATTAAGATGATTGAGATTTTTGTGAATCGAATACTTTTCTGTTTATCTCAGCGTTCACATTAAATTAAGCAAATTTACCTAAGTTTTAAAAAAAAAGTTTAAATTCAATAGAGGGACAGTACTTCTGTTCTCTTCAGAGCTGTCAGGTACATCTAAGAAGGCTGTATCAAATCCAAGATTGAAATATTCTGGCCATTCTCTTGGTCTAAACACAACCAATAGACAGAAAATGATAATTAAGTCATAAAACTATTGAATAACATTAGCGTATGGGTCAAACTAGTCAGAGTCACTTTCAAAAGTTGGGATTAGTCCATTTATAACAAGTTCATAGAAGAAATACAGTCCAGCTATAAAGAAGTATTTATTCATTAGACTCATCTTAA
The DNA here is from genome assembly GCA_000711775.1 of Oxytricha trifallax. Taxonomy (NCBI): domain Eukaryota; phylum Ciliophora; class Spirotrichea; order Sporadotrichida; family Oxytrichidae; genus Oxytricha; species Oxytricha trifallax. The sequence continues at coordinate 10,358 of ARYC01007719.1, forward strand.
GTCTTGTTGCTGGTAGTATTTGTATAAATTATTCCCTTCTCATTCTTTCATACTCTATTCTTAAAGTCTACCTGGTCTCCATTGTGTTCTTGACAACGACCACAAATAAGGCCAAATACAAAATATTCAATATGAACTATATTAAGGATTATTAAGATAGGTACTTACTCCAATAAAAAGTTTCATTCCTTGAATATTAATGGACACGTAGTAAGCACTGTAAGTTAAATAGACAGCACCCATAAGTAAAGTGATACTTGATAGATCATTTCTGGATAAACTATTTCTAGCAATATTCCAGCCTTTACTAATAAGTAGCATAATTGCAATGAAGACAGTTTGGTAAATTGTTGAAATTGTTACCAATGCCATCATCATGTATCTTGCTTGAATTTAATTTACCCAAGGGCATTCCCCTACATAAATTCCATAGATAAAAACTTGTAAAAGTTTCAAGGTAGGCACTGCCAAAAATGCTCTTTAAAGAGTTGTACTTTATTGATCATAAAAAGTCCAGACTAAAACTACCCATCCAAATGAAAGCAAGAGATAAGCCTAAATAAAAGCTAAGTTTTATTGATTAAGATTTACAATAGTTAAAAAGATGTAGTAGACTTGAATTGACTTCACAAGTTCACAATTAGTCAAGTATTTATGCTCTAATCTAGCAGTCATTTCTGTTCTTTGAGGAAAAGAATAAGCTTTAATAAGCTCACCCTCTGAGATAGTTGCAAGTGTTATCAATTGCTAAAAATACCAGAATTATAATAATGCTATTTATTACTGGGTCAGTGTAGTATCCAGCTGCATCGATTGGAGTATCAAAAATTATAATTACAGCTGTAATATTATTATCACTTGCTTGGTTAAGCAACTAGTTAGTAAACTTAAAATCAAAGGGGGTGCCAACAATCTAATAACAGAGTAAAAAATTAACTTAAAATTACCCATTTAGTGCCAATTGGCATTTTTTATGCACATTGGGTTTGAAACTAGTTAGTTTAAGCTTGACAAATATTAATAAAATGATTTTTCATAAAATCAGAACAGATAATTTTATTTTGGTAAGGTAATTGTCTATGTCTTACATTTTTTAGTTAGATATAAAATATTTAATTAAGAATTTTATTATTATACTTTCATTAAAATATAGCTATATATTAAACAATGTTTTTAGAATTTAATTTTTCCTAAAATGAAGGTCTCTCCGGGAAATATAGCGAATTTTAAACCGCTAATTAACTTCTTACCTAGTCCCCTTCCAAATATTTATAAGTAAAAATATCTGCTTATAACTAGTCAATATTGTATGTGTAACAGATATTTCCACTAACTGTGATATTTGATGCGTACTAAAAACAAGAGTCAACTATATAAAATATTTTCTTACATCCTTAATGAAAGCAAATGGTCTAAGCACTAATGAAGATTGCAAGATGCCAACTGAATCGTATATATACAGCTAGTCCTTCACTTGCAATAGAGTTGCTGTTGATGATCGAGAGCTTACTTATTCAAAAGTAATAATATAGCAAAGAAGGGCTAAGAAGGTCTTAAACCAAACAGATTTATCTAAACAAACATTTACAATATAAGTTCTACATACTTGAATTCTGATACACAGAGATCTTCATTTTTATAAATTATATTCTAATAATATATTCTAAAATAGAACTAAAACTAAAATTAAGTATTAAATTTGAGAAAAAACTATTAATCAAAATTTAATAAATTATAAAATATAATTATATATATTCTTTAAAATTAATATACACTATCAAAATATTTACGATCAAGAGTGCTGTAACTTAAGTCAAAAGCAAAAGATAAAAGCTATAAATAACAATAATGTGAAAATAAGTTTGTAACTAAGTACCAATTTGAAAGCTCCTGCTCCACAGCAAATTTCTTAAATCTCTACTGAATCAGGCCTGCTTGTAGGCATATTATATGACATTTTTGTACCATCCTCTTATCTTATCCAAGTATCAACTTTGTATGGGTTGTATGTGATTTCATATACTCTTACACCATGCTGCATGTTTTCAGGGCCATAGGAACCATATCCAGTTTTTCTTCCATAGGCAAGCCATATATTTTAATACATTCCCATGTAATCGTTGTTATGGTCATGACCACATGACACCCATTCAACTGTCTTTTATTCTTTTATTGCAGCAAATAAACCTGTATTTACAGCACCACAGCAAACTGTTTCACCCCTGGTTCCTACAGTATTCTCATAATTGTACATCGGCATATATTCAACTAATGGTATGTGCAAAAATAAGATTCCACGACCTTTTGTAGAATCGGTAGTTGGAATTTAAAAATTGGCCTATCTAAACCAGTCAATTTGATCTTCTCTTACACAATCATATCCTTTTTTATTGAAACATCCTGAACTAGCTCCTGAGTCAATAAACCATAATCTGGTCACAATATTGGTCCCAGATCCATCATACACAGGAATCTGATAGTTATAAAAAAAGAAGTATAAACTTTTCTTTTGATTTTATAGTATTATAAATGCCATTGATATGTTACCCTAATTAGGTCTAGTCAAACTGTATTCATATGATCGATCTAGTTCTGATATTTCTTCCCTTGTCAGATCTCCTTCGCTGTCATGATTTCCAGCAGTTGAAGCCCAGTATACCTTGAATTCATTCATAACTTAAACTATTTTCTAATACTGATGAGCAAACCACCCTTCATTTCCATCCCACACATTGCCAGATACAATGTCTCCAGTAAAGACTACTAGATCTGGCTTCTCAGCAAATAGTACAGTCCTTAGCACTTTTTGAGTGTTTAAATCTTGTTATTCTGACTCGCCTAAATGTGTATCTGTAATCTAAACTATCTTAAATCATCCATTAGATGCAAATTTAAGCTATTTATAAACTTTTTCGTCTTGAATTGTGAATGACAGAGAGATCAAGAGAAAAACAAGGACCTAGAAAATACCATCTAATTAAATAAATCTCATTTGATTTTATTCTAATTATATTTTAAGCTTTGAAAAATCATATCTTAATTTCAATTGAAAATCATGATTAAATTGGCTTTAACAAAAATATATATAACTGCAAGATATAAGTATTCATTATTATGGTAAAGATAAGAATTCCTTGTCATGATCCTTTATCTTTCTATGAAGATCAGCTCTCTTAAGATAGTATTTTCTAAGATGCTAGAGTTCTTCATCATGAGGGTCGATGTTATTAGCTTTCTCAAGAGCTCCACAACACTTAGTTTAAGGAGCAGCTGAATTTTGTCTTCTGTTTTAGCTAGTTTCTTGATGGATACTTCCATCTTCTTGTCTAACCCAGGTAGCAATTGAATATGGATCCATTGTTACTTCGAATACTCTTGCACCTCTTTGAAGATCTTTTGGTCCGTAACAAGCATATCCTGTCTTTCTACCGTAAGCTAGGTTAATTCCATCATAATTTCCATAATAATCATTGTTGTGGTCATGACCAACTGCGATCCATTCTATTGTTTTTTATTCCTTGATTGCTGAAAACAAACCAGTGTTTAATGACCAGCAGCAAACCTCCTCACCATACTTTCCATAGAACAAATCATTGTTATACAAGTTAAATTGGCATTAAAATAATGTATACAAGTTAGTGTACTCTTAGAGAGGGATATGGACGAACAAGAAGCCCTTACCCTTGCTAGGATCATCTTGAGGAATAGCTGTGTTTTACTATCTAAACCACTCAACTTGATCAGGTCTAACACAATCGTACCCATGTACATCTAAGCAGTCATCTTCTCCAGAATCCAAAAACCATAGTCTTAAAGCTATATCCTTTCCATTTTGATCATAAACAGGCAACATGTAGTTAAAAGCATGAGATATATTTGCAGAGTTAGGCTTTGTTAAACTCATGTTATAGGTCCTATCGAGCTCTGAAACTTGTTCTCTTGTGAGATCAGCTTCGGTGTCATGATTACCAGCTGTTAAAGCCCAATAAATATTGGTATCATAGAATGGTTTAACAAAAGACTCGAATTACTTGGCATACCAGTTTGGAGTTTTACCATCCCAGGCATATCCAGAAACCACATCACCTGTGACAATTGCTACATCTGGTTATTCAAGTTGTAGGATTTTTTTCATTAAGTTTTAAGATCCAGCATCAAGATCAGCACCCTCACCAAAATGGATGTCAGTAAATTACACCATCTTGAATTTACCTTTTTGGTTAACCTTTAGCTGATAGTCGCTTGAAGTCAAAGCTAAAGTGGAAATTGTAGCTATAACAGTTAGCTTTAATAAATTACTAGTGCCTCTCATATTTTAATGGATTTATACTTTAATTATTATAAATTTGAAATTTCTATTTTTATACTTCTCTAATTTCTATGAAATTTATTATCTTTTTATAAATAATAATTATATCCACTTAAACATGAAAAGCAAAATTGGTTTGATCGTCGGAGGATCAGGATAACTTGGTAGAAGTGTTTTGACTTCTTTCAAGAGGAACGGCTGGAGAATATTGAACATCGATGTCACCTCAAATGATGAAGCAGATGTGAATTTCAATCTATAGCCAAAAGAGAAAATCTAAGCTCAATTAGCATAAATTCACGATATAACATCTGGCTTCTCAACGAGATTCGATTCTATCATCTGTACTGCAGGAGGTTTTGATGTTGGCAATATTAAAGATGATGATGTCTTTGATAAATATGAGAAGCTAGATAAGATGTGCGCTTAATCAGCTCTTCTGACTGGCCATTTGGCTTCAAGATACTTGGGTGAGTAAGGCTTTTTATGCTTAACCGGAGCAGCTGCAGCTTTCGAAGGCCCAGTAAACTATGCATTTGCTTATGGCATAACTAAGCAAGCAACTCATGCAATTTCACTGCAATTAGCAGAGAGAGTTGACTTACCAAAAACCTCTGATGTATTGTGCATCTTACCAACTATGATTGATACACCAGCTAACAGAACAAGCATGCCAGATGCTGATACTACTACTTGGCTCCCACCTACAAAAGTCGCAGATTTACTCAGAGCTTGGGCTGAAGGTGAAAACAGACCTCAAAATGGCTCTTTTGCTAAATTATCTTATAAAAGTGGATCAGTTGTACCCGAGTTTCTTTGATTAGTTAATTAATTGCTATCTAGATTTTTTACATAAAATAGCAGAACTACGCTAGTTATAAACTCTAAACAACTTTACAAAATTAAACTAGTTAATTTCATTTTTAATGTAGAAATTATATCGCAACTTAATGCAATAACATTTCTAATAATTTAAGCCTCAATTCCATAGAACTATGCTTCCGCTTTCATGTCCTGTGATAATTTCATGGCGTATTTCATCATAAAACCCCGTTAGTCAATTAAGAATGAAAATTGGGGATTATGAATAAAGAAATTAAAAATATATTATTATTGGCGTAAATTATTAAAACCATTGGCTCGAATAATTGTCTCTATAAAATAAACCAATCAGGGTGCGTAAATTCGTTTTTAGCCTAATTATAATTAATTTTAGCCAATAATAATATATCTTCAGTATTAATTATTACTAATATATGTTGAGCGACGAGGAACACAAAACTACGACTTTGTCATCTTGAATGCAAATGATGGAAGCAAAAATTTGGAAAAATTCGAAAAACACATATTGAGCAACTACGACTCATTCAGTCGTTGGAAGAATAAATGTTGCATTGACAACTTCGACAACTTCTGGAGCAATCAAAACCCCAAAACCCTTTCAGTAGTTTGATTGAGTTTTTGATTGATAAAAGTAGACTATTAGTGCATACTTTATTTGGGTTTTAATTGGGTTTATGTAGGGGTTTAATGTTTAAATATTAGTATTTTAAGTGAGTATAACAAGCGAGTTTTTAAAATATTTCCCACAAACATAAGCTTCGAGTCATGTGGCAGTTCTCTGAATTTTATCTTTCTAAGTTGATGTTTGATTGTGTCTATTGTTTGTTAATTCGCTTAGCTTGGCTTGATAATAGTTGAGTATGCAAGTACTCTGAGACCTCCATTTATTTTATTTTTATCGAGATATTGTTTGATTCTTTGCTTAGAAATCTCTCTCACCCTTGCAGCTAAAGTAAATCGTTTCTTGGCATGTCGCTCTCTATTATTATTACTGCTAGAGCCCAGATATCCCATTAAGTGTCTCCATCTCTCCAATCCTCTCTCTCTGGAAATATCCAGGAGTACCGTATACATTTCCTTATGCAGAGGCTTGCACTCTTTGAGCTCTGTTGAAGTCTATAATATAAACTCTAAGAGGGTGAAAATTCAACATGATATTCTCTGGCTTTAAGTCTCTATGAACATAACCTAGCTTGTGAAGCACTTCAATCCCCTCAACTATCTGCTATACAATCTAGCCAATTTATCTCTGACATCTATTGTCAGATAAGAATTCTCTGTAAGTCATTTCAAGTAATGGAAGACTGAAGGCTACGTGATCTTTACCAAGTAAAATAGCATCAAGCTATATGATATGCCTGCACTCATTTTACTTTGCCTTTTAAAGAGCATGAAACTCATTTGCAAATTCCATTTGGAACTTGTCATAAGCAAGGAAGTAATTGAATGGATATATCTTGTAAGCATATT
>ARYC01007720.1:0-21683 GCA_000711775.1 Oxytricha trifallax
TCAAAAAAAGTATGAGCAATAATTTCGACTTTTCAATCGATTTTATCTCCATTAAGCAGTACCTCTGAGTCAACTCGACATCAATTGAGAAGATATTAATGAGCATTTTAATAATTTAATATTTCTCTGGACTTCGTTATCAGAAAGATTTGCAAAAATACGCATTTAAAAGCCCATCAAAAATGACATCTACCCTAAGTTATTGAAATACAGTCTAATAATTATTTAATAACGCATCAAAATAAGTATGAGCAATAATTTCGACTTTACAATCGATTTTATCTCCATTAAGCAGTACCTCTGAGTCAACTCGACATCAATTGAGAAGAAATTAATGAGCATTTTAATAAATTTCAATATTTCTCTGGACTTCGTTATCAGAAAGATTTGCAAAAATACGCATTTAAAAGCCCATCAAAAATAACATCTGCCATTAGTAATTGAAATACAATCCAATAATTATTTAATAACGCATCAAAAAAGATATGAGCAATAATTTCGACTTTTCAATCGATTTTATCTCCATTAAGCAGTACCTCTGAGTCAACTCGACATCAATTGAGAAGAAATTATGAGCATTTTAATAAATTTCAATATTTCTCTGGACTTCGTTATCAGAAAGATTTGCAAAAATACGCATTTAAAAGCCCATCAAAAATAACATCTGCCATTAGTAATTGAAATACAATCCAATAATTATTTAATAACGCATCAAAAAAGATATGAGCAATAATTTCGACTTTTCAATCGATTTTATCTCCATTAAGCAGTACCTCTGAGTCAACTCGACATCAATTGAGAAGAAATTAATGAGCATTTTAATAAATTTCAATATTTCTCTGGACTTCGTTATCAGAAAGATTTGCAAAAATACGCATTTAAAAGCCCATCAAAAATAACATCTGCCATTAGTAATTGAAATACAATCCAATAATTATTTAATAACGCATCAAAAAAGATATGAGCAATAATTTCGACTTTTCAATCGATTTTATCTCCATTAAGCAGTACCTCTGAGTCAACTCGACATCAATTGAGAAGAAATTAATGAGCATTTTAATAAACTTTGATATTTCTCTGGACTTCGTTATCAGAAAGATTTGCAAAAATACGCATTTAAAAGCCCATCAAAAATCACATCTACCATAAGTAATTGAAATACAATCTAATAATTATTTAATAACGCATCAAAAAAAGTATGAGCAATAATTTCGACTTTTCTTTTTAATGTCAAAATTGTCTTATTTCCAAATATTGAGCTCTTATTAGAATATGATGATCTGTTAAAGTATATGGATCGCTTATTCGTGGACTGAGGAGCCTGATGAGGTATGTTTTAGACAGATTTTAATTATATAGCATGACATTATTTTGGTTCTTTATCTTGGCGCCTCTTTTATTTATAAATCTTTTAATTTAGATTTTATTGTTGACGTACTTCAAAACTTTACATCTTGTTTTTATATTTGTTCCCGAAGGATGTTCAAATCCGTATGAGAGAAGAGTGTCTCATTGCTATAGTTATAATTGACCATTTTTTGCATGATATCCAAAATTTATGAAGTAATCCTTTTAAAGAATATGAAATACGTTTGTCATTTAATTTTATTTCATTTAGGAAATAATATATTTATCCTTTATTTAAAAATAAATTCCTTTTTCTATTTTATAAATAATTGGCTATTTATAATACATAAATGCCAATTTATTCTTATTGTTTTTACTTTCTTAATATTTTAATTTTGTCATAAAAATAATATTAATATAAAATTATTATTTATTATTTTATTTTTATTTTAGTAACACTTTATTTTTTATTTTTACATTCCCATTAAATTTGTATTCAATGAATTTTTATTATATTTTCTTATATTTTTTTTATTTATTGCATTTTACTGTTTCATTGATATAGTAGATTTACTTGCATGTGAGCTTTTTCTTGTTTATTATCATCATTTATTGTTTAATACTGTTAAATAAATCATCATTATGACTTTATTAATGAATTTTAAGATTTTTAATGAGATTGTTTTAATAATTTTAAATTTATTCTGATTATAGATATTCATTCAATTTTATCTGACCCTTTAATAAATTTATTTTCTAATTTAATATGATTAGCTTTTCATAATTAAATTAATTTTTTCCTAATTTCTATTTAAATCATGAAAATTATTATATGTTTTAATTTCTTATTTTTACTTAATAAATTCAAACATTTTATATTTTAACCTCATTTTTTAAATAAATCATATTTTATTATAATCTTTATATAAGAATTTTATAGAAAGAGATATTCGTAAAATACATAGTTAGGTTAAATATTATTGATTAAAATGTGAACTTTAGACTAAATGTATTTAACTTCTAATAGTCGAAATTCCTACAAGCATAGAATCATAAAGTCATCATAGACTTAGCTTGATAACTTTCATACGAGTAATCCTATATGTTTATTAAAGCTAGAAAAATAATATTCATAATATTTTTGAAAATAATATAAATTAATGTTCAGCCATAATAAATAATATGTTTAAATAATTTAAGAATGTTCACATGTATCATACATTTTGTCACTTATTAAAGTACCAATATCTGCTGATAAATTTAGATTTTGCAATGAGAAATTTTTTGATTTAATAATAAATATACTACTACTAAATCACAATAAATTAAAGCGTACTTATATCAACATTGATAATAGTTTTTACAAATTCTTAAGGTTGGTTCTATTTTAATTTTTAAAGGTTAATTAAATTAATATAAATTATTTGTAATTATAATTACTCAATATTAATCTTTTAATATAATTATATTGTTCTATATTATTCTATTAAGTTTGTTATAGATCTAGATGTAATTTAGGAATTCTGTTAAAAAATGAATTGATATTTATATCGTTTTTCAATTGAATAATTATAAAAACATAGCAACCGATAGTTAATGAGTAAAGCTTTCTTTAATACAAATCTTTATATTTTATCATATATCAATTTAACTAAGAGCATAAAATAACTCTAAATATAATTGATAAATTTTTTAAAACGTCATGATTTAAGCATAATCTCATTCGCTTATTGTTAAGCTGGATGACCATTTTCGTTCACACCACATAGACGCTTCCTTTTGAGGCTTATAATTGAGAGAAACATAAGATTATGATGTTTAATCTATTCATGAAATAAAGGTCTCAGCGCTTGATAAACAAGAAGGAGTTTTCTACGGGAGTCATGACCTAAAGGTTATTGCTAAAAACAGGATGCAAAGCTTCAGCTTCTACAGGTTGAATGCCTGTTGTGTGAGTGCTTCTATAATAGGAAGCATTATCCATAAACAGCAAGATGCGTTGCTGATTGAGTTGCAGCTAGATATGATTTTAAAGACTACTTAATCCACGTCATCTTCTGATATTACATGTCGACAAATATTAAAAAATATTTAAATTTCAAAAGTACATTTTCTTCGAGGACTAGTCTGAAACTAAAAGCTTCTCTCTCTTTACTGTGCTGGTGCTTGTGATACTAAAAGATTTTAGTTAATTTAAATTCTCAAAGATTTAAAATCGCAATTTTTATTCCGTATAATATATAAGTGCATAATTTGTTCGTATGGAAAAGTGTGAAAAGAGAGTTACTCTCTATAATAGCAGGCAAGCCCAGTTTTACTATTTGTAAGCTCTGGCATTGTTAGTTTTCATATCATAATTGTTGAAATTAATGTAACAAACAATAAACATCTATTTTTCATCATTGTAACGAAAATGAATTGATTGCTTAAGATTTGTAGCATTATCAATTTATTCAGTAATTGAATTATTTATTCATCCGTTTCCATTTTCAACTAATGCAAAGAAGCGTTGTGATATTCTTGAATAAAAATTTGGTATTTAAAAGGGATCTAATCATAGTTCAAATGATAGAGCTACCCTTGAAAAAATAAATAAAATAATATTTAAAAAATGTAACCAGATATCTTAGCCATATTTTGCTGTATGAAATATTTATGAAAAATTCAAGGAATATTCAAATTTAAAATTAAACTTAATTGGACATATAAATATTAGTATGTATAAAGATAAGAAATCATATCAATGCCAATAGTTAACAAAATAACCTTCATACTTTGTTTGTTGTTTGTTTTCATTTAATTTTCTTGTCTTTCAAGTCATATGTCTGTTTCATCCAAAATTGATCATAGACCTATTACTAAAATATAATTGTTTTTATGTTTGTTTTTGGTAACTTTTATAATTTTGTTGAGTGAAATTCATCATCAAATCAGTCAATTTTCACATATATAATATTATTAAATAAAATAGTTATTGCTTATATTATTATTTATTAAATTATGAATTAATGATTACTAATTTTAGTCTCTGTCTTGATCAAAGGTATAGGACCTACCATTAAGTTGTTACTTAATATCGCTAATTCAAGATATACACTTGAAAATATAGGATATCATTGCCCTTCTTGTTGATGGACTGTATCTTACCATCTGAATTTTATATTAAATTGTTTCAAAAATATTTGTATGTTATATTACCATCTCCTGAAAATACATGAATCCTTTTTACTATAACAATTCTAACGAGACCTTAATTTATCTTAGTTTTCAATACCAAATTGTATAGCTTAACTTCAAACAGAAGGATATATTATCTAATCATTCAAGTAAAGATCAATATTAATGTTAGTTTCATACTGATTGAGCACAAATAATTTAAAAAGTATTTATAAGATTTTGTAATTACACCTCTTTCGTATTTTGTTCATTTCATGCATACATATAATTAAATTTAGTCATATGGATTTTATAGATCAGCTACTAGATAAGTAAGTCACATCAGTATTGCCCAAAAATACATTTATAGAGAATGTAAATGCAAATTTAGAAATAAAATTAATAATAAAAGAAATATGCGATATAACTTCTTGTAATTAATTGTATGTTTTTAAAGATTGTACTACAGACTTAACCATGCTTCATTTTTATATCTATTAATTAATATACAATCCTTTTTAATTTAATAAATACAATAATGCTTGTTAAATTAATTGTATTAACTATCAAATTAGAATTATAATCTATCAAAGTGGCTTATTATTCTTTTACAGACTTAGTTAGCATACTACCTCCTCTATTTTTTCTTGATAGTATTTTTGCTTATTTATGAATTAAACAAAAAGAAATTAATTAACTATATTCACTATATTAAATTTAAGGTTGTGATTAAAATTAAACATATAATGAAATTACTAATTGCATTTACATATTATAATACTTTTATTTATACATATCTTTAAGATTATGTTCAAATTAAATTAGTTATTCTCAATATACATATATAATTAGTTATTCCTTCTCTGATTGTGCTTTTTAACAAATTATTCTACTCTTTATTTTGTGGTTCAATAAGCACACTTCCATACTAAGAGACTATTTTTCTAAACAAAAAACAGTAACATTTATAATAATAAAAATCCATAAAGCATTATTTAAATTATAATAATAAATATTTATAATAATAATCTTACGTTTTATATTGTTCGACTAAAATCTCTAATATCATCTTCTTGTGTTTCTTTATTATTTAAATGCTTATCTCTTGTGTTTACATCTGTTAATGAATTATAAGACATATACTTTTGATACAAGCTTAATTATTCTTGAAACTTCTTGAGTATTCTTCATCATTGTGTATTGTTTTTCTTCAATTCATTGGCAAGTATATTTAATTACTTATTTGCTTTAAATTCTACAATTATTTAATTAATTGTAGAAGTTAATCTATTGAAATACTCTTCTATTATACTTTTTTAATATTATTCTTTCTTGAGATAGAAATACTTCTTATTAATTATTTAATTTTAAATTGTAAAACATTAAGTGACTTAATCATCTAATTGTAAGATTTAAAATAAATTAAATATTTAAATATGAAATTTAATTGTTCTACTTTTAATTGAACCTATGATTTCTCAAATAATAATAAATTAATATAAATATGTGTCAATACAAAATCACCCCATATTAAACTCAATAACAGTGTTTAGTAAAAATTAAAATTAAATTCCACCTAAATCTTAGAAGATTATTATTATAATATCAAAGAATAGCTTATTATTGTGTGAATAAGGTAGAGTTAACACAAAATATGAATACTTCTGCTATATTTATTTGCTGGTATTTAACGAGGGGTTAATTTCATTCAATAATTTATAGGAATTTACTAATTAATATTATTTATCACCACTCATTTGGACAGCCCATATCTCCCCTCTATATAATTTTTAGGGCTGCAACTTACTGACTTTGTCAATGAGCATAAAGAGTATGAAGGAATGATGTTGATGCATGTATAAATTGATGCTATTGCCTGTCAGCCTATTATATAAGGATTTGTAGCATAATATTTGAATACTAATTAATAATTAAAAATATATAAATAATGATTATTTTTATTAAATAAAATAATTTCAAATATTTATTTAATAGTTAAAAATTAATGAAAAAGGGAGAATTAATACTTAAATTTAATATGAATCTAAAAATTAATTAAATTATCATAATACATATATAAAAAAGGTTAAGTTATCATAATCACAGAAACCTGATCCTAATAAGCATAATGTACTTTTCAAGCATTATAATCCTAATATTAATATTAAATACAGCTAATAACATTTATTTAAAAACTACCTTATCTATTGTATATACTATAATAATTATTTCAATATTTTAAATAATCTTATATATAGAGTAATTCAAAATACTTCTAAAATTTAGATTTCATAAATGACAATAACTTAAATAGAATATAGTTCTAAATAATTTAATTAAAATGAGCATATTCTTCTTAATTCAAGTAATTATTGTATGATTTTAATAGATTGAGATTTTACTAGGGAAATATTTTTTTTTTGAAAATTCATAAATTATCTCAATTGTTAATAATAATAAATAAATAAATTATTATTACAGAGAGATTTACTCATAAAATATTTGAATCTAAAGAGAAAAATTGAATAATATTTGAGAAATTCAAAGCTATATCTTATTATATAATTTTTTTGTGATTTGATTTGTAGGTTATAGTGGAGGGTCTGTAAAGTATTGAATTTAAGTTAAAATGTAAAATATGAAAAAATAAAGAATGAAATAATTAGGATCTATGAATGAAGAGAAATATTTGAATTAACTGTTCACTTACAGATTTAGTATTCAATTAAACTATATCAAACTAGAGTTTAATTTAAGCAGCAATTGCAAGGCTCCTTCTGAAGTTATTTTCTATCATTGAGACTTTAAATGTAAATATTAGGCTCACTTTTCACTCGATTAGGTAGATGTGATATTTCATCGCAATTTTTGATGTATTTTTCTATATATTAATACCAATATTTATATTTAAATGGTCATATTTTTAAGACTTTCTTCAGGGTTAAGAGAGTGACTGATTTTACTGTACAATTTTTATGTTATATTTTAAGTTATAATCTGGTTAAATGCAGAGGGATGTTTACGTTAACATCAAGTTCAGACATGCAGATGAAGTATTGAATATTTTCAATACATTTATTAATTATTCGTTATACAAGAAGTATAAAAATACACAAGTTTACTACAAAAAGATAAAGTTTATAATCTATGTTAAAGTCATTGAATTATTGTTTATTCTAATATTTTTAGAGAAAATACATTAATTATTTTTGAGAATAATATATATATAAATAGAAAGCACTATTAAACTTAGATTTGTTAATTGACAGATATGGAAGAGTGTGACGTATAAATTTGTTTACAATAAATAAAATTAGTTTAATAAGCTACAAATATACTACTGTTTAAGCTTAATCATATTGCTATCTGTAATCTAAATATACTTCCCCCTATACTTTTACTCAAACATCTACAATTTCAGCAATTAAAATATTTTATTAATTGAGGTTTCTTAACATGTCTGTTTCAACCTATTCTTTTTAATTAGTAACATATTTTGCCATTGTTTAAAGAATTACCACGAAAATACATACTTCTTAACGGTTTTGTTAGCCGAACTATTTAAATATTTTTAGTCTATTACTGCTAAAAGTTAACTAGAATACTTCTTTCAATGTCTAAATGTATAAGTTTATCCTGAGACTTATATTTAATATGGTTCACTACTAATAATAAGTAAATATAAATACAATTGTTTAAAGTCTAATAACTTTTGAAATCTAAACGAAAATATTTATCTATATATCGTAATATAAAACTCTGCAATTAATTGAAATTTACCATAATCTTATTCTTTTTAGCTCTATTCATGGTATATACTAAACGATCATAATTATTTTTACTATTTAGAGCACAGGCGTTAAATATATTAAAGTATCACTAACATCAGTAAATAAACAGTTCATAATAATTTAACTCTAATGTCTAAATTAGCCCTTAATTTGGTAAAAGCAATCAAATTTTTAGAAGACAATCATAAAATGAAGGTTTAAAAGAATTCGAATTTTATCTTCAATTTATTGTAAATATTCATTAATAAAACCAAATCTGTTAAAGTTTTTGGAGGCTGCATCTAGTCTTGCCCCTTTTGTCAGGCAGCAGCTGCTTCAGGAGGTGTCATGTCTAGATGGATTTGAGGATAATTCTTTTAGAATTTTTAGGGGTGCCTTTTAATCTTGCTGAGGCGGTATAATGGACTGTTAGTGGCAGGCATCCCACAAATAACACCTTCCAAGCCAAACTGAAATCACCATTAATCCTTTTGGAAAAATCCATTTCTATTGCAATAACAAACCATTAAGGATTCAAGGAGGAGAGGGACAAGGACATTTTTGACTTGGTTCCTATTGATTATTTTAATGTTGAGGATGGTTATTAAAAAGTTAATTTACATATATAACAAATAAATTAACACTTATTATTTATGAAAAATAATGAGAAAAATAGATGGTATTAGCAATAAGATTAATAACAATACTAATACTTTTTAAATTTATAGAAAATGGAAGTTCTCGAACAGCTTTGTTATTTTTCCAGTATCCCTCGTAGACGTCTCCATCAGCATGAATAAAATTCCCTAACCAGTGCCTTTCTGTTCCTTGCTGAAGTCTCTGTCTTTCACCATCACTGACTCAAAGTATTGCTAGAAGAGTATTAAAAAAATTATAGATATCATAAATGTAACTTACAAAATTATGGTGAATACAACATGGTTCCGTCTTCATCTTAAAAGGTTTTCATTTTAACAATAAATAATTAATTAAAATTTATCTATTTCCTATTATAAATTATGATTAATCAATTTATATTAATTTTAATATAAATTTAGAATAACATATAATTAAATAACATTAAGTATTTAAGAAATTATATAGCCTGTAATATTTCGCTAATTTTCCATAAATTTGTTATTAATATTACTGTAGATTAATAAGCATTAGATATACTATTAATTTGAAATTCTTAAACATTAATTCATAATTTATAAAAGCATTATTAAAACTCCAATCATTTTATTTTATATTAATATACCTTAACTATATTAAGTTTCAAATCTGAAACAAAAACTTAAAATGGCTACCTCAGTTTGATTCATCGATAAATTTGTTATATTGTTGAATAGGAAACGATTGGATGAAAAATCAAACTAAAGAAATTGTACAACAAAGAGTCAAGAGAATGATCAAACATATCAATTAAATCAGGTTAACAGGCAAATTCTTCAAACTTGCTGCTTACTACTTATCAAGCACTGTCACGATAGATGAAGCAAATCGTTGATAAAAATAATTAAAAATTTAAGTTTTTCTATAATTATTAATTCAATATTTTTGTATATATAGTCATAAAAAATATTTATGAAGATTTCAAGAATGAATTTATTGCTTTTAAATTCACAAATATATAGGGCAGTCACAACAATTTGATGTTGATTTTGTTTTAAAATGTTTTTATTCATATTTATATGTAAATTATTTAAATTTATGGAAACTAGAATCAAAAATATAAACATAAACTGATATTATACGCTATTATGTGGTTAAATAATAAATTAATAAATAATATGAAAATTAAAATAGAGAAACATATAAGCAAACGAGATAATACACTAAATAATATAATAATATCTATTAAGGTAATTAAGATGTTAAAGGATTTGATTGAAATTAGCGTCTGTTGGTATGAATAAAGAGCTTTTAAAGAGTTTTCAACCACCCAATGAAAATACAAACCTTAATTATGTGATATATTTTCAGGATTGACTATTAAAATATTTAAACTTTATTTTATAATAAATTAAGATGTGATTAATTCGAGGAACTAAAATGTAATTTAATATTAATAATTAAAAAAAGTAAAATAAATTGAGATATTTTATTTGTCTAAATGTTGCTGGCTGTTTTTTCTATGAAATATTACTATATAAAATAACATTAAATTGGTTTATGTCTTGCTTTTGTAATCTCTCAATATAAATCAAATAATAATGATAATAGCATTAATAATAAATAACTTTTTTAAATTAACTTTTTAAAATTAACTTTTCAAGTATAATGGTAATACTCCTTCTATAACCAAGACAAAATTAATTTTGAGGAGTCATCATTTTTTATAATTAATTAAAAACATCCAATATTTCCAATTAACTGAAAATAAGTCTTTTATGAGTATCTTAAATATATAGATTCCCATAGAAAGCTTAGCCTATTATATCAAGAAATTTGTTAGGTTTCTTCTAAATAATATATAAATTGGCTATAGTTAGATGAAGTATAGATTTATCTTATTGTTGAGATTATTCATATAAAACCTTGGTCTATCTTTTCAAATTAACCCTAAAAACTCAAAGCAGACAATTAATAAAAGCTGATTTCCTGTATGAATGCTATAGATAACTTACAAACACCATATAAATATGTCTATAGATAGGATTATTGAATATTGCTTAATTTATTGCTTAATTAATTACCGTAGGAATGTTTACTTAATAAAAATATTATCATCTTTAAGAGTATTCATAATTATTGAAAGAGTACAATTTGCAACTATTACTATTATGAATGATTTTCTTTGAAATTCACTTAGCCATTTATATTATATGAGATAGCTTCAACATTTTTATTTTGAAATTATAAACGATTAATAATTCAAACTTAATAAAACTAAAAAAAGATTAGTTTAAGATTTTAGTTATATAGAGATACTTACTAAATTATAAGATGAAATTAGATATTATTTTTTAAAATAAAAAATTAAATTGAAAACAAACTATAAATTTCTCTTCCTTTTTGTATTTAATTGTAATAATAATAATAATGATAGGTATCTACATTTTAGTCGTTGGAACCCTCGGATTTCTATATGTAAAATATGAAAGGGATAAAACATTTTATCTATTGAAAAAATTATCCTCTAGTAAACTTTTTTTAACCATCCTCTAACTATCCTTTCTTTCGATGTTTCTTTATTTTCTTGTTTTCCCCTTTATAATCTTCCTTTCCTTCAATAAAAATTGGACTTGGTCTCCTTCATGTTAAAATTTTAATTGTAACTGCAATTTATTTACTCTAATATCGAATCTAACTTCTTAAGTCCTTATAATTTCTTTTGTTCTGGCTATGATGAGTTAAATGGGATCATTTATAAAGAAGTAGTCATGCTTTTGTGGATTTTTATTATAGATATCTATTATGTTTAAGTGATTATTGCAATTTAATCAATTATTATTGTTTTTCTTCAAAATCTTAATATTGAAAAAAAGAATGCTTCTGATGAAATGAAATGGTTAACTTACAAAGAGTTTGCTTTTGTTTTAATTAGTTTTATTAGTATACTACTTCTTATTGACTATTTAAATGAGTGTGGCTTTATTCACTCTTTTTCATAGGAGAATTCTTCAACAAATCATTAAACTTATTTATACAATACTTATGTAACTGTGAGAATCAATATTTATACACTTGTTTTTCTTGTGTCAAATCTATCTAACAAAAGTAAGTATAAATATCAAGCAGGTTGGTTCAAACTTAAATCTATTAATTAATTATAATTAATTTTAACTTTTTTAACATGGATCCATAATTTATTGCTCTCATATCATTTTTCAGCTTCATCAATGACTTTACGGTAATTTCAAACTTGTTGATAAATATTGAATTCGACTGTAAAATGTTTGTTGGCTCGAGTTGCCTTGTATGACTCTAACTAGTTGTATTCATTACAGATTAAGCGTTCTTCATGTGATCTCCTGCTTACATAGTCCTCGTAAAATATTTCTATCTTTGTTTTGAAGTTGACGTTTCTGTTTAATTATGGGTTGTCAAACTCAGTTAAGATGTTTCTTTCTTTCTCGGTTCAACGAAGATACAAGGCACTCTTATATATCAAAAGAGGGAAGTAGTAGTGTCATAATTAGACTTCATTTGAGCTAGATAGTATATTATAAATATTTAATAAATTTATTAGGACTAAAAAAAGAGTTTAGATTCGAATTGAGATGATATTACAGTTAATTTCAACTTCTGATAGGATTCTTGTGAGTTTTTAGTTATTTGAATACGCCGACTATTATTTCTCCACATCCAATAAATTTTCTGGCTTTAAAAGTTCATATTTTAAGAATGTGAATATTTAAATAATAAAATGTGTTAATTTAATGTTTTTTATAAAATTATATAACTCGTGATTATTAATTCAATTCAAATGAAGTCTTATTACGATTGTTTAAGCAAACCTGACTTGTAATTAAATTTTATTTTAAAATTTAAAGCTTAGTTTATTATTACTTTACTTACCTTTTTATATAAAAATTACTACGGGTTTATTCTACAAACAAACTCTAATTGTTATTATTTTATATTATATTATATTTAATTTTAGATTATTTAATTAAAAGAAATGTTATTAACATGCTTGCATCGAGAAGTTTGAAATTAAAAAACTAATTCACGCATTTTAAATAAATTTAGAAGCAGATTAGACTAGAATTTGTAAAGTCTTTTCATCTATTTTATTGTTGTTAATATTCTTGATATATTAATTTGATATATTGCTATTATTATTATCAGTTGTTAAATGTGATAGTAGTCACCTGAATCCCACTCTTAATCAGCATCTTCATCGTTTTAAGTGCCATCTTTATCACCTTAATCCTCACTTTTCTATACTCATTTTATAAAACTCATATTATTAATTGAAAATTCAAAAATATACATAATTAAACTTTTATATTTATTGACGGTAAATTGATAATTCCTAAAGAATGTCTAGTTCTTTACCTAAGATTTATTTCCTGATTGAAAACATACTCAGGATTCTTGCAAGATCAATGCTCAAAATAAAGTCTTATCATTAGTAAATTAAAGATATTAATAAAGCTTTTAACTTATATAAACATCAATTAATTATACACTGTTTATTTCTATATCGCAACTGCTTTGTCAAATATAAACTTACGCTTGAATTATATTCCAGATTAAATTCGTACAATTAATAATAAAAGTATGTAAAAATAGTTAGAATAAAGATTTAAATACAAACCTCATTCATGTATTTATTGCTTAAATATATATAACAATTGAATGCAATAATTATAACTAATCATTTAGAGTGCTTAAAGTATATGCCGTCCATTATATTTTTGTAGCCTTCAATTTTCATGAAAGATGAAATGCACCCCACTTGATCTTTTGTCTAGTCTAGGCTCAATGAGGAAATGAACAGTTCGATTTCTGAGAGCATTGTCTTTAGCAGTCATCTCCATATCTAAGTTTTCTGTATTTCACCTTGATTTTAATACCAATTTTAAAATTCTCAAATATCACGCAACAAAATCGATAAGATCTATGTCTCATCCTAAAAAATTAAAGAATTAATAGTTTTAAATTAACATTTGTATCTCAATGTTCATGGTTGACTTCATTAGTGTAATCCTGGTCAGTTTAATTGATGCTTAAGGATGTGTAGTAACTGTCATTTTCATTTTCATCAAGATCATGTTCTTAATATTAACAGAAATAAATGCCTAGTCAGATACATATTATATTGAATTAACTTTGATAAAAATGATATTTTAAGGTATATTAGATTAGTAAGTATGAGCAAAGAAGAAAAAAGAGAGGGGGAAAAAATTGACAAGCAATGACATATCACGATTTCAAACAATGTAAATGCGAAGATATAACCTCAGATATAGAGAAATGAAGCATAGAAGTAATATAAAAAAGTAAAAGTATTTAAACAATTTATATCAAAAGAAAGATGTCTGATTTATACGTAGTCTAGAGAAGTTATTTGACAAAGATTTTTCATAACTCTTGAAATGATAAAATCATTGAAAATATTAAATGAGGTATTTTATCAATAAGAATGTAAAAAGCTAAATTTTTGGTGAAATACTAGTTGAATGACAAACTTTTTTCATTACCTTTGAAGAGATCACTTTATTTTACATGTTGAACAAGTATTTTTTTACTTATATTTATTTTAATTTTTATTAATTTTATGGTTTTTCTTTTTTTTAAATTCTGCTATATTTATTTAAATATTACTTTTATTTATATTTCATTTTATTTTTTATAATATTTACGCTCTTTCTTTTTTTTTTTAATTAATAAATTCTCTTTTTATTCATTTTTCTTTTGTTTTTATTTTATTAATCATTTTCTTAAGCTAAAAATAATTATAACAAACTTCTTTTGGTTTAATTTTTTTGTGCATAAATAAATAATATTAGTTTAATTTAGAATATACATTTTCAATTTTTACTATCTATATTTTTACAGCTATTTTTTTCTTTTTTATTATTACGTGTACTTTATATTCTTTTCTATAAAAAAGTAAAATCAATTGTATAAGGTAAACTGTTACATTTTTAATAAATTAAGAATCAATTAGGATAAGATAATTAAAACATTATTAATTTAATCTTTTTAAAAAATTTGGGTTTTAAAGGGTTCGAACCCATGTTAAAAATTTATAAGTCTGTAGTTGTTACCATCTAATACCTACTCAATAATTAGTGTTTGATTAGCATTTATCTTTATATATATATATATGTCAAGATTAAATTTCAGAGATAATTTAAGAATTCGTAATTGTATTCGTAGAAAATCAAAATAGAACTTATGAAAATCTCAATATTTAAGAGGAAATTTATCTAAGAATTCCTATTAAAAACTGTAGAATTTCTCAAAATACTAAAGATAAATCAATTTTCAACAAACAGCATGTAGAATATTGTAAAATGAGAATAAGACATAAAAATACAAAAATTATAAAAGAGAAATACTGTAAACTAAGAAATTAAATCAAAGGGATCCTCGCTCACAAAACCAGAAATTGATAAAATATTTCATAATTTATTATTAGTTTTAGATTTATAATGATTTGTTAATTTATGTTAATCTTATACATCTCTCAATTTCTGTAACTTTATATTAACTCCTTATTTTTTCATAAATTTTATCAATGGGGTTTTATATATTTATATATGCACTATTTAATTTTTATTTTTTATGAGTTTTTTAGCTTATTGTTATTCTTTATATTTTTAAATTTCAAAATTTTTGCAATTTATAATTAATTTTTTTAAAAAATATATTTATACATAAGAATTTCTTATAATTCATTTCTTCCATACAATTATGAATAATTTATTAAAAATAATGTATATATTAAAAATGAAATTAATTTTAATAAATGAGGATTTAAAGAAACTTTCTTATAGCATATATTTTTATACATATATTCGTATGTTACAAAAAAATATAAAAATATTATATTTATATAATAATTTCTAAGAATATAATTAAATAAATACAAATTAAATATTGAGAAACAAAATACGTTTGTTGAGGTGTAGCAAATTACGAAGGAGAATGATGAGTTAATTAAGCTTTGTTTCTGGATTTTTTTTCTGTAATTATCCAGACTATGCTTTATAGTTTTATGAGTTTTAAACTTAATCTATTACCTTTAGCTTATTTATCATAATTATATAAATTTATATGATTTTTATAGGTTGTAGTATGCATTCTAATTTTATGCAGCTAAATTAAAGCTTAAAAATCATATATCCACCACAAAAAGCAGATTATTCGAAAAACAAATAAATCAAAGCTATTGTAAATGTATGAATGAATAAAATTTAAGTTATCAAATAAAAATAAAATAGCCCTATGAAATTTTATAATTTATAAAATTTCATACAAAACTTTAATAATTATTTATATAGATAATTCTATTAAATAATCTTCTTGTAAGACTTCAGTTGACTATAAAGATGAATTAATTTTAATTCTAAAATAACAGTTTTGCATAATTTATTTTGAATTATTTTCGCTATTTCTATGTAGCAGTAGTACAATTAACTAATTATTTGACAATTTAATGATAATATTTAGGCAAAAATACTTAATTCAATCACTGAAGTTCTTACGTTTCCCTAATTTTCAGTTTAATTGAAGAAAATTACCTCTTCAGGTATTCAAAATTTTAACATATTTCTAATATTAAAGGGAATAGTAAATTTTAAATTAGAATACAAAGTTATTGATAATTTATAATAATAGCAAACACAAATTGTTTAGAAATTGAGGAGACTAGTAGACATAAAATAAGAGCAGTTTGTTTTATTTATTGGCATTCTTGCTGAGTATATATGAATTCTTGCGGATTAAATTCAGACAAAGTCCACAAGTGAACTGTTAATTTGTTATTAGCTAGTTGATAATTTCTCTTTTATTCATGAAGATGATGATAACTATTAATAATCAACTGATTTAGGATGTATTAGGAAGACTTATAGCTAATATAATGTTAAAAGTTAAAAAATACATAAATTTTGAAAAATACAAAGCCTTTATCTAATTATTTTGGTTTATATTTGAGTAAATTAAAGTCATCTAATATACGATAAAAATTTAAACTTTTGATCAATTTGAAGGTTGTTAAAATTAAAATCATAAGTGAATATGTTGCTAAATGCCATTTTTAAATGGTTGTGCATATTATTTAGATTTATTTTTAATCAGAATTTGAATATAAAAAAATTCTTTATACTTATTAAAGTTAAATTAAACTTCATAACTGTAATATACTATAATATTTGTTTAATCTTGCTTATTTTTAAACCCAATTGTGAATAATGGTATTTTTATTACGCAGACAATTCTAGAATCAATTGACAACAGTTAACTGTTGGTGAGTCCAGTATCAGTATGTAGAATACCTAATGATGAATAGGAGCAAATCGTCAACAATAAGCAGAATTTTGTTCGATGATTATTTGTATACTTCTACCAATATATATTATTACTAATATATATAATTTTTGCATTAAAAATGCATTGTTCAAAGAATATTATAGTTTTACGAAATTGTTAAGTATCATCGGCTTTAATATATTACATTATCATTATATTAAATAAAATTAGTTATTTTTATTTTAAAAAGTTTTTTGCTGTGATTAGAAGAGGAAGGGCTCTAAAGAGACAATTTTATTGAGTTAAAATATACAGTAAACACTCAAAGATACAACTTGGAGATAGATTAAAGCTTTTGCATTTACAGTTAAACTAAGCATGAATTACTATAAATTTTAACAGCCTTAAAGTTTGTTATCTATAGGTAGAAGATTCTATTAAATGTATAAGTTTATAAAGTTTATGAAGCATTTTATATAAATTTTGGCCATGATTCTAAATTAAGCAAATTTTTGCTTTATGATTCCATAACATTTCTCATTTAAAGTGCACTAAGTAGGGTATAACAGTAATCTGCTAAGATATTTTAAGTCCTATTCAGGTAAATTCATTCAGAACTAAAGGAAAACAGCACAAGTCAAACTGATAAAAGAGCATAATATATAAGATATCAGAGAAATTCTATTTCTATTTCTAAAAAAGGAAATGTTCAAAGGTGTTTGAAAGGATGTAATTAGGTGAGTGAAGGGAGTCAAGATAAATTATTATTCCGGATCTATGGCCACTTTTTCTTACAAAACTTCCATCTTTCTTTAGTTTTAAATGTTGAATAGTAAGGGTTCAGTTTCTGTCCTAATTAAAAAATTTTACATTATTAAATTTCAATAATAAGCCTTCAAAATATTAGAAATCGAAAGCATTTTATTTTCTACTCTAAGCGATAAATACAATGAAATTAACTAATAATGTCACATCTAAGTGTAAGCTTGACGATGTGAAAAATTTCTATCATTAGTTTGTATGCTCAAATTTGGAAGTACCTCAACATCAAGCGGAACGCAAAGCATAGAGATGGAAGTAAGAAAGATATATTTATACCGAATACCATCAATGATTTTGATCCTCAAGATTGTTGAGATGCTTAACCATCCTTTTCGCATTCTTCACACATGATTTACCAAGATTATCAAAAATTAAAAATTGCAATATTTCCTCAAACCTTAGTATGTGACCTTGTATTTATTCAAAGAGAGGATTTTAGCAAGATTTGTAGCCTTATGATTTTGTTAAACGTGATAATATATTGAGCTTAATGCATTATAAAGTATGGAGAACTCATGAACGAACAATAAATTAAAAAAAAACTATAAATATAGTATAACAAAGCAGTTGACTAATTTCTTAAAAGATTATCTCAATCAAACTAATAACAAAATTTATTTGTATCAATATATATTTCATCTTATTTCAATAAATTCTTAAATGAATATAATTAAGTCTCATAGATTGATAAATATACAGTATAAATATTTATAAATGTCTCAAGAACAGTTAGTAAATATAATAATGTATTTAATATTTAACATTTGATGAGATTGGAAATAAAATAATAGTTAGTTTTTTCATAGTTTGTACATGAATCATATTTAATTTATATATTATTGACAACAATCTTATATCTTTGAACATTGTTACTTTATAGTAGTTAAATATGTTACTAATTTGTAATTCAATGTTAGTTTAAATAATATAATAATTGTATTGTTTAAAATAAACTTAATTAATTTATAATATCAAAATTTAGAATTCAAAATCAATTTATATTTATTGTGACTAAAATTTTTAAAATAAAGAAGTTTTCTTACTTCTTTATATTTAGTAATAATAAATAAATTCAAAACACTTCTAAAAGTGAATTATTTATTATATTTCAATGCAATTGTGAGGTTTTATATATATTTTAATATAACAAAAAGTTATTATCTTAATTTTAACTGTTATTTAGCTAATTAATGAGGAATTGGAGTAAAGGATATATAGAAAAAGGGAAAAAGCTGAGTCAACTTAGACTATACTTGAGGAAGCAAGAAATCATAAGTTCAAATTGAATAATAAAAACAATTTCGATGGTAAGTGAAACATATTAACTAAGATTAATTTTACATGATGAGAAGAAGCAATCACATCAGCAAGAAGAAGCAATCACATCAGCAAGAAGAAGTAAGGTTCTCATCATCTCCCCCAAGTATCATGAATATGGGCTTGCCATAAATCTTTTTAAGAGGTTAGACTTAGACAAATACTGGCTTTTAAGATATTAACCTTTGTGAATCAGAGTAAGAGGGAAAATGTTTAGAGCAAGAGATGTAATAGAGACAGGACAGAATTAAGATACAGAGAGATATATTTTACTCACTAAATAATAAGATGAGACAAAAATTTAAGAACTCCTAGTGTTATATAAGCAATGGATGTAGAGGAATGAACAAAGAAGATTAGAAGAATTAGTAAATAAGACTAGCTACTTAAAGTTTGATAAGCATAATCATTATGATAATATATAAATTAGACAGGATTTTTATCAAGTTTAAATAATAAAATTTGCGGTTTAACTACTTAATATTTAATAATATTAAGTTTATATGCAAAGAAATGCTGATCAAGCAAAGTAAATAATTAAAAGGAAGAAAAAACACAGACACCAATTTATTTCATTCGAAATAAATTAATTTTCATTTTAGTTTCATGTGACTTTAAAAATATACAATTAGCAAAAAAATAAGCTGCAAAATTTATAATATTAATAATTGGTATTTTAAATGAGGTAGTTATTAATCATTGTCTACTTCTTAATAAACTTTTCTACATTTTAGAAAGTTTATGTTGCCTAATTTAAATAGAAATATTTATAAATTGTTATTAATAGTTCAATTATCACTTTTGTAATCCTCGTCATCAACATCGATAATACAACCCTTGTTCAACCATCTTTCTTCTACATTATTATGTTATTGATAAAACAGAATACAAATAGGCCTGATAAAATACATGATGTAGAACAACTGCCTTTTATTTAATATTTATGTAATTTATCAGATGATAAATAGTGAGGAAAAACGATGGATAAAGAACTGAAATATTAACTAAAATTTGCATTTTACTCCAGGTTGATAATTGAGAAGCTTAATAAATAGTTATATCGGCTACCTATTACAATAGTATATAAACGAAGCGAAAATAATATCTTTATAAAATACTTAATTTGTATTATTTGTCAAATTCGTATAATTTTATTTGTTTTGTGAAATGATAGAGCGAAGAGTTGATAAACCTAATTCATGTTTTACATTCAAAACCCCAAAACCCTTTCAGTAGTTTGATTGAGTTTTTGATTGATAAAAGTAGACTATTAGTGCATACTTTATAAGGTTTTAATAGGGTTTATGTAGGGGTTTAATGTTTAAATATTAGGAATTTAAGTGAGTATATGCGAGGTTTGGGGTCAGTTTATGACAGTGAGTATATAGATTTATTGTTTAAGTTGCGATATGGATGTGATGAATATAATGACCAACTCAGACCTATTCTAAATTACACATCTATTGCAAGACTGCTCCATAAATCTCCTGCTACTGTAATGTCTCATTGTCTATTAGCATTGAATTTAAAGAAATAGCATCTTAATTCTAAGCCTAAGAGACCCTTAAAATTTTAGCAGCATCATATTGAGTATCTCATTAATGATAAGACTCTTAAATACTGGGCTCACTTTTCCCTGGCCTAAAGGGCTGTGATGTTTCATCGCCAATTTCCTGAGCTTCATATCTCTGCTTAATCTACAGCGAACATATATAAAAAGAACAGAATATCTTACAAGACAGTCAATCGCATTAAGAGAGTGATTGACTTTAGTGTTCCATTTTATAAGACTAATTTGAATTATATATTTGATTAAATGCAGAGGTCTTAAGAGCATAATATAAAGTTCATACACGCTGATGAGGCATTATTTACATTCAATACCTTTATATCAAGGTCTTGGTACAAGAGGTATAGTAATATAGAAGTTTATGACTAAAAGGTTAAGGTGTAAGATCATGCTATTCTAGGTGGAATAAGTGAAGATAGTGGCCTCGAGACTTATGTTATTCACCCTCGTTCTATAAAGACTGAATAATATATTAAGTTCTTGCAATAACTCAGAGATAAGTAATTTGACTAAGAGATTATTCTATTCGTTGATAACTTGTCAGTTCATAAAACTAAAGACTCAAGGAAGGAATATGAAAGGCTAAATACAACACCTGTATTTAATGTTCCTTACAGCCCTTAGTTCAATGGAATTGAATTATATTGGGGGTTATTGAAAGGTCATTATAAGAAATTGCTGCTCTACCATCTGATGCATGATTTAAAGTAGATACAGTCGATTTTATTAAGAGTGCTGCTAAGAGAGTCAGCGATGAGAAAGCTAAA
>ARYC01007721.1:0-14971 GCA_000711775.1 Oxytricha trifallax
CTCTCATTTTCGCTCATTCAAATGGCCATTCTGGCTCCTCCTTCACTAAAGCTGCTGAATTTGGTGCTCAAACAGTCGAGCAGGACTTGAAAGTTGCTGAGCTGGGGGTTTTAACATGGAGAATACGATCTGGTCTCAAATTTCACCTTACACTCATCAAGCAAACGAGTTCTTGACCATTTATGGTGATCCCACTCTAAATCACGAGAATTTGGTCAAAGTTGTCTATTACAGTTGAAGATTTTATCAAACAGACATTAAAAATGATACTGGTTACTAAACTAGTGAATCAGATAAAAAATTCGAAGATCCTGCTATAAAATCATTGATTCTTTTGAAATTTGATCAAATTGATAAAATTCAGCTACAAGTGTTAAAATACAAACGAAATGTAAAGTAGGTTAAAATTAATATTATAAATATATTTTGATTTTTATCAGATTTCCTATTTTTATCTATTTTAGCAATATTAAATAGCTAAAACGTAGATAAAATAATAGGGAGAAAAAACTTAGAGTTAGATAAAAACTTGTCTTAATAAGAGTTTGTAATACTTTGAAATATTTTTTAGAAATCTTTTTTTTCCTATCATTAAGGCAATTGTTTATGTTAAATATTTCTATGCTACAAGAACTGTTCGATTCTTAATATACAAAAACTAAAGTTTTTGTAAAACTTTACAGTTTACTATTACAAACTAATTTTTAATTTTTAATTCAACTTTATGTAATACTCTTTAAGACAATTAAGACTTTCAAAGATAAGTATAAGAGTTTGTTTTCTTTGTAAGTTTTTGTCATAATTTAGAAAAATTTAGTACTTTAAGTCTAAATATTAAAATTATTGGATAAAAAAATAAATTAATTAAAATGATACTATTATTAAATAGTACATTTATCTAAAAAGCAATTAGCCTTCTTTAAATAAACTGTACCTAAATTAAAAGTTTCCTCTTTTAGTATAGCACTTTAGTATATAAACATGAAGCTCTCAAGTTAATATAAGAATTAAAATGAGCAAATAATAAAGTTAATAAAAGTGAAAGAAAGATCAAGCAAGAAAGACTTCAGAAATGAATTACCAATCTCCTAAATAAATCAAGGAGACTCAAAAAGGTTGACAATATTGACATATAGAAGTGGAAGAAAACAAAGCTAAAATACTAGAATTATTAAAAAGCAAGGTATTTTGGGGAACAAGTCTTATAAAGATGTGTAAATTAAACTATTTAAAAAATTTGGGGATAAAAAAATAGAGTAGCACAAGAATTAGCTAATCTAGACTCTAAATATTAGAAAGAGTGAAGCCAAATCTAATGCGCAGTCATAAACAAATTCCAAAAATAAGCAAAAAACTAATTAATAAAAATAACTGAAAATTAGGGAGGAATTAAATTCAGAATAAAGTCTAGAAAATAGAAATGAAGAATCTCTAATCAGTAAGATAAAAAGTCCTAATATTTTTTAATTTGAACTTAAATCATTAAACTCATCACTTAATAAAACAGAAACCGAAGATAGCGAAACCTACTCTGATGCTTCGTATCTCAATGAAAAGAAAGTTGAATAAATTATTTATGATTATTTGAAATTATTGCAAATAACAAAATGAAAAATATGTATGATGACTTTTAAGATAAAATACGGATGTTCTTGAAGGTAAACTCTATTAAAATTTGGACAATCAAATTAATTAAGTTATTGATAATGTTGATACTCTTTAGTAATAGTTCACAAGCTTGAACTTTCTGAAATTTAAGAAATTATAGATGATGGAAAAGAGTAAATTAAAGTTGAATTTGAAAGCTTTGTTTTAGATAAAAAGTATTCCCCAACTTTAGGTGTAGCTTCGCAATAAGCGCTTGCAAATTACGTGAGAAATTCGACTGAATAAAATTTAAAATTAAAAGACATAATTGAAAATGTCTCAAATAACTTAACTTTATTTTAAGAACGAAACTAAGAATTTGTCCCTGTGATAACATAACAAATCTAAGCTTAAGATGCCTAAATAAATGAAATTCTAAAAAAATAAAAATTTTTAACTGCAAGTTGACAAAACTATTACAGAATTTAAGAAGTTAATGAATGAAAATTTTTAAGGATTAAGCATGAATATTAAGCAGCTAGATTAAAAAATATAAAGAATCGAGAAAGAGGATTCAAAATTAAAATAGGATCAGAAGCCTAAAATTATTAATTATAATTAAATAAAATTAAAACTCTGCAAATAATATCAATGCATAGCAAGCAAAGCAATAATTGAGTCAACAGCATTAATAAGCTCAGACAATATCTAGATTTAACAAAAGTGATGAATCTGTGAGATTCATATTATTAGAGAACAAACCCCATTTACTTGATAAAAATTCCTAAAAAATATATGAAATTCAGGACTTAAAATAATTATGACTTATTCATCTAACTTATAACTTAATTACTTAACTTACTCATTTAATCACTAAATATTGTTCAAAAACATTTCCATGGGGTTTTGCTGTTTATTTTCAGATAAGTCTTTAACATTCTTAATCATGATAGACTCAGAAAACTCAATGAAAATTATTTTAAAAATGTTTTCTTATAATTTGGTTCTTGAGAGTTACAGTTGTTATTTTTAAATAAGGAGTTTTTATTTCTCTGTATGACTTGTTTGGAATTATTTATTCAAATCCATACTCTAACTTACATACTTATAAAATAAATAAAAGATAATTTACAGTCTTTACTGCAACCTTCCCCTGAAAATGAATTTCCATCATCACTATTCTTATCTAAAACAATGGAATCCCCACAGATATCCTTACATTAAAGTTCTTCATTCATAAAGAGTCATACTAATTAGTTACAATAAACGCATGTTTTAGTTTTTAATCGTAAATCCCTCCAGACTAGTATTTAAATAATTATTTAAATGTTTGTTGAAAATTACTTTAATCTTTAATTATTTTAAATTTAAAGGAAATAAATTGAATCTGTAAATTTGCCATTTTTTAATTATGAAAGTTTTTAAATTAACGAGAGTGTAATTTATTAATTAATTCGAGACTTTTAAACTATTAGCATATAATTATTGTTTGATTAGTGATTATATAAATAGTAATTCAATAAAAACATTAATTTATTTTTAAATATTAAATAAGAGATGCTGTCCTAATATTAAATTTAATATATATTTGATAAAGAAAATATTTAAGTTCACTGATTGATAGTATATTTGATTATCTATTACACTGTATTTTTGAGGTAAATAATTTTTTAATTTAAAAATAATTTTGAGTTTAAAGCATATAGAAATCTTCAAACACCTATAAACCAATTGTAAACTGTTAGAAGTTAAACTTAAAAATATTAAGTTAATTCATTAAGTTTAATTATATATGAATAATTTTAAACTATTGTTTTATTGATAATTTATGAATAATAATGAGTTTACTCAAATTATATATAAGATAATATAATTTTAGCAGCTTGGTGTAAAAACAGAGTAAGTTAGCCGTTTTTAATTTCATTTAATTGTATAATTTTTTTAAGTTTTGTTAAGAATTTTAATGAAATCAAAATTTATTCTATTTAATTTAGGGGTTAGTTTATTTCTTCAAATGGCATTAACATTAAGGGAAAGTTTTCTGCTCAATAAATGTAGTCTCCCATCCCTAGAAAACTTTCTTCCCTGCATACAATTATGAGTAATTACATTATACTTCAAAATTGTTTAAATCCTAGGTCATTAATTTTCTTAAGTTAA
This sequence comes from Oxytricha trifallax, assembly GCA_000711775.1. Taxonomy (NCBI): domain Eukaryota; phylum Ciliophora; class Spirotrichea; order Sporadotrichida; family Oxytrichidae; genus Oxytricha; species Oxytricha trifallax. Next base: position 3,748 of record ARYC01007721.1, read on the forward strand.
AGTATATTCAATTCATTTTTATAAATTATATTTATGATCCCTTAAACTTTTGATACATATACTGCTTTATTCAAATTAAATATTTATTAATAGTAAAAATTGGAAATTAATTATTAAAAAACATCAAGCAGTATATTTGTCTGATTGATATAATTATTCTTTAATTACTATATATCATTAATAAATTTTGTTTTGGAAAGGAAGTTTTTCACAGAAACCTTTTTTATTTTGTTTATTTAAATTTTTGTTCAAGTCGTATTAAGCATAATTTTCAATATTGAATGCACAAGAGGGGCAGAGTTTTCTAGCTATGTTGTGATAGAAAATTTTATGCAAACTTCCTAATAAATATAAATATTTTTTGTTATTATTTTTTTCTATAGTTTAATTTTTAAATATTCTCTGATATTTCTGAACTTTATAATTTAAATTTTTTTTTCTTATCTTTTATTATAATTTTTCTTAGCACTGAATTAATTTATTACAATAAACTTATTAAGATTAATTTCAGATTGCCTTTTGATTAATAAAAATATGATAAAATTTTTTCTCCATGCTCTTATAGGATATTTAATAGATTTAACTTATAAAAAAGGTTTTGGATAAAATTTAATGTGACATTAATAAAAATATAGCAAAAATTCTTAAAACTAGGAATCTTTCCCTCCTTAAAACACTGTTCTAAAGATGGTACTGTCCATTTTCAACATTAGTCATGACAATATTAACAAGATCCAATTTGTATTTCATTCCCTTCAATGTCGTACCATTTAAATTATATTAGTGTTTCATTTTTAACATTTGAAGTATTAATTCTCATAACATTAGGGTATTTTGCATTCAATTCCTACCAAAAGATAACCTTATTAAACAACTTTTTCTAATTCATTATTACCGTTAACAACTGTGCAATTTGTGCATTAAACATCAATCCTTTTAAAATAGAATATTTATTCGTATTAAATAAATAAAAATATATAAATTCAATCTTTTAAATATTAAAAGTAAAAATAATAATGAAGAGTATTATTATTTTATGAAATCGTTAAATTTTAATTTTAAAAATGTAAATTTAATTATTCAATTTTAATGAATTTTAATAGTTAATACTTCATCTCTAAATATGTAAAAATACTATTAGAGAAGCATGACGTATTAATTTTTTTATATTTCTGAGAAATATTATAAAATAATATTCTACATATATTTATGCATATTTTATTTAATAAAATATTTAATCTTGTAAAATTATTAAATAACTCTTGTTGAAAACTATAATTTAAAATCAAGTCTTTAAAAGAATATTTGTATTTGAAGGTTTATTTTTAGATTAAAATAGATTACATAATCTAATATAAAATATCAATTCATTAAAGGTACTTTGTTCTATATTTAATTAATACATATCTTATCACCATAGATGATTAATATTTTAAAAAGAGATGTATTTATTTGCTTTTAGATAAAATAAATTATAAATCTTTAAAATACCTCATAAATTTACTTGGAGTTTTATCATTTAGGAGATTAAATATTTAATTATTATTTCTTTTATTAATTATAAGTTTTATAACTAAAATTTATAAATATATCTTATAAGATTTCAATTAAATCGAATCAGATCCATACATCATTTAATTAAAAAGCATTTAATTAAAATGATAAATTTTTGTTTTTATTACTAAGTTAAAGGACCAAAGCATTTTGAACAAGCAGGATTAAATTATTAATAACTATTTTATTAATTTATCTAAAATATTTTTGGCTTAATTTTAAGATTGCATTCAATAATTGAAGATACTTTCAATAATATTTTTTCATACTTTTACAATTATTATCAGTTCTATCGTTCCAGTACCAATCAGGACAATTTACATAACAACCATTAAGTAAAGTCAAAATTTATTAATTTAATAATTAGTTAAAAGTCAATAAATTTAAATGTTAAAAACCAAATTTTTTATAGAACAGATATATAAAGTATTACCTATACTTTTACAATAAAAAAGAATTTATAAATAATGAAACTTAATTTTAAAAAAAAATAACATATTAAATGTAGACATTTATAAATAATTTTGAGCACTTATAATTCCATGAAACTATGAACTACAATTATTTAAAACTATTATAAAATTATTATAAAAGAGTGATTATTATAAGAGGGATTAATTAAATTTTAAATCTTATGTTAATATAAAGCTTGAAATAAATATATTTATTCAAATGTCTGAAGTATCCAAGTTTACATTTTGTACACTAAGTATTTTGGGTGTAACAAATGATTATTTTTTTATTTAATTTATGTGAGCTTATGGAATTTCGAATATAATTTTCAGAAGCTCCTTATATATTTGTTTAATTAATAGATTTTAATTCATCCAAGTACATAATGAAATGACTTGAATGACCTTTTAGTTGAATTATTAATTAATTATCTATTATAAATTAAAAAAATACTGCAATAAATTTAATTATACAAATTATTTAGATAAATATAATAAATTTGTAGGTTTAAGGAATAAATATTTATACAAAAAAGTTTAAAATTAATTTCTATAATTTTTATGATTGGATAGAAGCTATTATTTTAGTTTAAAATTTAATTTGGAAAATAATTACCTTCAAAATATACAGAAATATTAAATAAATTTCTTTAAAATATCAACCCAAAGTTTTAGAAACCAATCCACCACACTATTAACATTTTTACTACATAAGTATTCAATTAACTCAAATTATATTTATATTTTTAATATTCCATAATTTATTTTCTATTAATATATATATTAAAGTGTATTTCTTATATTCTTTTAATTTATGGAAACTTGAAATTTAAATACAATAAAATTGTCAATTAAAAAATTATTTTAAATAACTTTATTTAATTAAGTTATTGACTAAAACTTAGTTGATTTGGTTAGAATAGCTAATTTAAATAATAAATTCAAATTTAAAAGCTATTTACATAATAAATACATGTTTTAGAATAGTGAGTTAAGTGATTAAATTAACAAATTGCTTTAAATTAGATTTATAAGAGGGAAATTTCCTGGCTTATTGATAATATAAGAATTTTACATAAAATAAGGTCTCTGAAAAAACGTATAAAATATTATTGACAATTGAATGAGTACAGGATGATAGAAAAGTTAAAATCAACTCAAATAATTTTGGAGTTTTTGTTTTAATATTTTTCTTTTATAATTATATAATTAAAGAAACAAGCAAAAATTTTCTTTACTTTATATTGAATATAGAAAAGCTACAATTAAAATGTTCAAATATAAATTAGAAAACTCTTTTTAAAAAAGCAAATTAAAAAATTGCTCTGTAAAGATATAGGATTTAATTATTTTATTAGAATTTTTAAAACAAGCATTTAAAACATTTTATTTTAGTTGAGATTTATAATTTATATATAAAACTTTAAATTTAATCAAAAACTTAATATAGTAATACGAATACTTAAAGATCAAACGCAGGTGGAGATAGAGCACTCATTAAAAATGTAAGTTACAAAAAACATATCTTTATTTTTTTATAGTGGTCCTACCTGGTAAGACCACAGGTGCAGCTGGACTGGTGCTTCGCAGAGTGACAGAGAGAGCAGACATAGAAGTTGAATTTGACGATGAAGATGAAGAATAGCAATAATCAGAGAGATTTCCATTTTTGATTTTCATAATAAGTTTTAGTATTAATGTGATTAATATAATTAATTAATTAAAGTTTTCGTATTATAAATTATGATTGCTCAGGGCACTTCATACACCGTTATAATAGGGAATCTTAAAAATTGTCCACTATGCACAAGTCAATAAATTCAGTATTTTAAAGGTAATAGTTTGGCTGCAACTTTTTCATGTATTATAATCTAAAGTCTCATCAAGCTTTTCACTTGTAATAGCATGCTATTCAAAAGATTATGAGAAATTAATATCTTACGCTTTTTAGTAAGTTAAACTTCGAGCGTAGTTTCAGTTTAGGCATCATCAACTCCTGCTAATTATAGTGTGTAGGTACCCATATTTATATCAGTTGGAAATCCTACTATTGTTCCATATTCGAAAAACTTTCCATAAAATAAGGGGGAGTTAACTAGTATTTTCTTTCCAATACATTGTGAAAGCCGTTCCTTCTGGATTAATGAATATCTCAGATTAATTAATAGTAATAATTATTATTATAAGATTGATTATAGTCATAGTAAAATTTGTTACCAGCATAAAATTTAAATAAATAGCAACAGCGAATATATTTATTAGAGCTTTAATGATTATTAAAGGCAAATTCGGTAAGAATTCGAGATTGAATGTGACGTTTTATGGTATCGTAATTAAATCATAATTTACAACAGTAATTTAATGAATTCCAAATTGTGAATTGCTATGATTTATAAAAAAAAAAGATTTTACTAATTATTATAAATTTACTAAATAATGCAGCTGTTATATTTTTAGTTAAACCATCCCAAAATATCTAAGATTCTAAAACTGCAGAATTACATAAAGTGTCATTAACTTTAAGGCTGAAGTAATTCAAATTAACATAATGTAAATATCAATATAAATTTATTAAATTCGGCAATCCATATGGATTAGAACTTGAGCCTGATAAATCAATAAATATTTTTTAGGGTGGTCTGACTTCAACATCAGGATATGTCTATAAAATATTTATTATTGGTTTCTAAAGAATTTCAAAGATAAAACTGTATGAGTAAATATTTTTTTATTAATTTAATTAAAAGTCAATAACTTGGTTTGTTTAAAATAGATTAATGTTTTGTTTTACAAGAAAGTATAGCAAACAATATAAATTAAATAATTTGAAAATACTATATAATCAAAATTTTAAAAGGTCGGAATAGCGGGAATCAGATGGAAGGTACAGAAGGAACAAGTCAATGAGAGGATTGCCGGTCTACATGGAAAAAGAAGAGGAAGAACTACAATAGCAAAGATCAATCCAAGATTTCTTTGAATATTCAAAGCGGCAGCCAACAAATCAGAAGAGAATTTACCAAAATTTTGAAGTTACCAATAGAAATAACTGCAAAAAACTTAAACAAATACATAGACAACAACCGATAGCTCATTTCTCTTAACCACAAAGGCAAGCAGAAGGTTGGGTAAAAAGGAATGAACGATTTGCTGAGAATTAGTGAAGTAGAAGAAGAATAGAGACTATTAGCAACAAAAGATAGATAACTGCCTAACATGTTGAACTAAAAATTTGTCTGTAAAACGTTAGAGGATTGAACTCAAAACTCAAACAAGACTCAATGTTGAAGGAATTTGAAGATAGGAAACCAGACTTTATTGCTCTCGTTGAAACGAGACTCCTAAGAATTATTTAATAAAACAGTCAAAACATAACGCAAACACAACTGGCAAGAAATGGAGGAGTACTCACTTTAAATAGTGGCAAATATTAAATGAAAACGGTAAAAACCCTAAGATAGTATTTGGCGTGGAACATACTAAACGCAGGAGGATTCCCGGTTAATATGATAACAATGTATATACCACCTTACTAAAATGATGAAGCGAAAGAGCTCCAAAATAGAGTAAAATTCATGATTAGATCAATCAAAGAGAAATTCAATAAACAAAGAATAATAGTTATGGGTGACTTTAATTTTCACCTAAGAGACTTTGGCAAAAGACTGAAAAAAGAGGGATTAATGTAGTCAATTCCCGGGGAGTGGAAACTTACACAAAGGGAAACCAACTGGACCAAATATATTCAAACGCGGAAACAAATGAATGGAAACTTGATCAACTGAGACTTACAGATCACTATCTGATCCAAGTAAAGTTAGTGATGAAATTTATGAACAACTACCTGAAAATGACAGACAAGGAGAAGACAGTAAGAATCAGTGATGTCAGGAAACAGTGTTGGAGAACATTCATAGAAGAAAAGCAAGACTTGAGTCCAGAAATCTTGAAATTTCAATAAATAATTGCTTTGAAAGCAAACTTGAAAAGAAGAGTAAAGCAAAGAATTGGTATTAGTAGCCACCATATTGGGCTGTTAAGAATAACAATAGCCTCTACTAATACACTAAACAACAATGGAACGAAGCGATAAGGCACATGGAGCATTCACTCTAGTTGCTTCCAGATAAACTTTTTATAGCCAACTAACTATACTCAAGAATCTAGTCCATGTGCATTGTCATGAAATCAGGAAGCAATATCTTTATAGAATTAGGCCAAAGTCTTTTTGGATTTTTAGGGTGCCAAATAGTCAATCTTGAACTGGAATTTGTGGATATAATTCAAATCAGAAGCCTTCAAAGAACAATATTCTAAATCTAAACAAAGTTAGGCTATATCTATATAGAATTACAGCTATGAGAAGAAAAAGTAAATTAGCTAAAGCTGCCAAGTGCTGCTACTGCTGAAATATAAAAAGTCTATCAGGAAGCAACTGTTGTGATTGCCTAGATAGAAACGATTTAAAGGGATTTTTCTACTTAGTAAAAAGACTTACTAAAAACAAAAAATAATCCCAACCAATCAAAGAACTGACAATAGAATAAGAAAGAGTATAACCAGGAACAGACTTCGAAAAAAGTAGTGGAGTCTTACAAAACTTATTCGCTGATGACAGGATTCAAGACAAAGCGATAAAAAAGCAATCAGACACAACAATGCACAAAAAATAGAATGGAGAACAATTATGTGTCGAAACTGATGTAGACAAAGGAATTACAGAGTGCAATTTCAACAAAGCAATTGGACAGGATGGATTCGATGGAAAATGCTTGCGAAATCAGAAAACCTTAAAAGGACTGTAGTTCAAACTATAGTAAAGTGGATAAATTAGGGGACCTTCCCCCAATTTATAAAAGAAAGGTAGGCTAGTCTTGCTTAGCAAGAACCAAGGGGAACTATATCCAGAAATAAACAACACCAGACCAATTGTCGTAAACTCGAATTTAAGCAAAATTATTGAAAAGGTCATAGTGAATTAAATACTTGACCAGAATAGTGAAATACTAACAACAGGTAACTACTAGAAAGAATTCAAAGAAAACAAAAGCACACATATAAACTTGATAAGATTGTTGGAACACATTAAAATGTCGAGGAGGAGAGCAAATATAGAGAAACTTACCTGTTCATTGATCTTTAAAAAGCATATGATTCAGTGGAAAAGACAAATTAATGAACATCTTACAGCTAAGAGTAAAAACAGACTTCGAGATCAAAGTGATTAGATTGATCGAGGAACTATACAAAAACAACAGAATAACATACGATGGAGAAGTAATAGATGCGTAAAGAGGAGTAGCTCAGGGAAGCAGACTATCACCTATGTTATTCAATATCTATCTACAAGACGCAATCTTCTCATAACCAGAATTGAAATCGTTAGTAAGATAAGGCAAACTACTAGCATTGCAGATGACTTACTCATAAACGTAAAAACAAGCAACAACTGGAGAGAGTAATATAATGTTTTAGAGAGATCTAAAAATCTCACAATCTAAGATTCAATACAAAAAACTCTGTTTTTGACAGATTCGAAATAATTTGTGGGAATAAGTGAGGTTGAGGGAATTCAAAAAGTACTGGAAATCAAATACTTAGGCATGAATATTTGCCTTGACACCAAAACGCTACTAAAGACACATGGGAAGGAATAAAAAAACAAACGATGTTCTACCAAAACCTTACGAAATCAAACAAACCCACAATTTGTGACACAATAATGGTTGCCCAAATAAGATCGTTAGTCATTTACAAATACACACCACTTGTAGCAACAAGGTACATAAAAATAGAGGAAATTGATAAGATAGAGTTACAATTAAAAAGACTGGCTTTCAAAACCCCAAGAGACATTAACAACAAAATCTTAAGGAACGTCACCCCACTCAAGGAGAATAGGACAAGGGAAATCATCGAACAACTGGTTTTGAAAAACATGAAAAAAGTAAACTCTATCCTAGACAAATTCATTATATCCATGAAAACCAAGGACGAAGTGCACCAGAGTAAACAAGATTTTTGGAAGAAGAAGAAACTGTTTATAACAAAAATGAGATGGATACAATGATGCCAATTAGGCAAGGACGGACAGTAGTCAGCTACGGTATGAGCCACCATCGTAACGTCCACAAGACATTCGTGAACACCCTACACATGAAAAACTGCAACTTCATGAATGGAGCAGGGGACCTCACTAGGTTTTCATTGGTAGTGAGGAACTACAGATTAATTGACCTTGATAGCAAGACCTAAATAAAGGTAATCGCTAATATGATATGGCTAGACACCAGAATAAGAGGACTGGAGGCAAATGGATACTACCAAAAAGTAAAGAAGTTATTCAAAATAACATATGTCAAGAAACAACAAATAAGAGTAGCTGAAGTTGATACACAACAGAAGTGAACAAAGAAGCTGAACATTCAAAATCATCAATGATATGCTCTGAATATATACAGAGTGCATTTGCATATTTGCATATTAATTACCTACAGTTATTATCTATCTCTTCTCAACTATATAATCTTGAATTAAAACTTAAATTTAAAAAAGAAACTATTCATTAAAATTTATTCAAACCAATAAATTAACTATCATTTAAGAAATGTTAGAGTAACAAGACAATAAAGTATCACAATTTTTTTACGATTCTTATTACATTTTTGTACTTGTTATTAAATTTTAAATCAACAATGAAGAAAAAGTGAATCAATAATATGTTTTTTATTCTCAATAAATACTTTAAAATTCTCCCATTCTTTATTATCCTATAAAATTTAAGCATTAAAACTTAATTTATTTCAAAACTAATATAAGATAAAAGTTTTAAATCTAATACTCTTTATTCAATAATTGATGATGAGATTTCTTTATATTTTATAATATTTTAATTCTATTTTTAGAAGATAATGAATGCTATTATAATATATAATTAAAATTTTAATTATTTTTAATATAAAGGTATTTCTATTTATTTAAATATAAACAAAGTTTTCTTAAAATAATAAATACTGCAAATTTTGAGTTTAATCAAAACCCCAAAACCCCTTAATGAGGTTTATAAGTGCTTTGATTTGTAGGGAATTTGTTAGGGGTTGGGGTTATTAATAGGTTTTAATGTGAAATTTATAGTAAATGTATTTAATTTAATCACTCAAAAAGCACTTTAGGATCATGTGGTAGAGGTCTGAAGTTTATCTTACTTAACCACAACTCTATCTGCTCTATTGATATGTCTGATCTTGAGTTTCGTATTATTATTATTGACTCTGCCATTTGTTTCATTGATTGAGATACTCTTGTTCTGTCAATAAATTGCTTTATTCTATGTTTAGCATCATTCTCACACCTTGAAGAGTAGTAATCGTTGCGAGGCATATCGCACTCTATTATTATTGCTGCTAAAGCCCACACATCCCACTAAAAGTCACCATCTCTCCAGTCTTCTCTTTCTGGATAGTACCCTTGAGTTCCCATTACAGTTCCAAGCCTTGATACTTCCACTCTATAGGCTCTATTGAAATCGATTATTGCTACTCTTACTGGTGAGAAGTTTATCATTATATTTTCTGGCTTCAAATCTCTGTGAACAAACCCTAACTTGTGAAGCCCTTTTATACCTTGTATGGTCTGAGTTGCTATTTATCCAAGCTACTTATGATTTCTTTGATCTGTAATGAAATCTCTTAGGGTCATTTCATAGAGTGGGAGTCTGAAAGCAACATGATCCTTGGCGAGGAGAACAGCATCTAACTTTATTAAGTATCTACACTCTTTGAACTTTGCTTGAGTGAGTACATGATACTCATTTGTAAACTCCATCTAGTATTTATCATCACTTAAGAGATAGTTGAAGGGATACACCTTGTATGCATACTGATGATCATTGATAACTTTCTTATCAAAAGATTCTTCTAATATAAGGTAGCTTAAAGTGAAGTGTCTAGGTCAATTTAGGCAAGAACAGGAATCTTTTTATATTGAATTTTAATCATGATCTTTGTGATTTCGGATGCTAGTACGTTGCGTGATTTCCTCACATATTCTGATTCACTAGCTTGTTCAAGCTCTACAAGTTTCGAAGATTCTCTTGTTTTTCTTTTGTTCAGTAGCTTCAATTCATCTTCATGCTTTTCAATCTCTAAATCTTTCTTGTGAGCTTTTAAAAGATGCTTCCTTAAATCTCTTGTATGAGCATACTGCTTATGGCACTCGAAGCACTCATACTTTCCGTCGATTTTATCGTGCTTTAAGTATACAGTTGGCTTGGCTTCTATATGCTATTTCATATGCCTATACCAACTAGATTTATGAGCGAAGTCTCTCTCACACTACTCACAAAAGTATACTTCTACTTCTTCAGTTTGTATAGGCATTTCATTAATACCTTTCTCCTCCTCTCTGTCTCCCACACACTTGTTTGCCATTTATTTTCTATTATTAATTTCTATTTTAATAACAGAGACCTCAAGTGATAGCTCAGGTAGTTCCTTATGAGAGTTCATCTCACAGTTATCACATTTTTTATTGCTGCCAAAGGTAAGTCTCATTTAGTTTTATGGAAGTGCTGTTGTTTTTCTTAAAATGTTAGCGCTCATATTTAAATTTGAATTTAAAATTATAAAACTGCCTTTATAACTGAGAGCTTTTATGAGAGGTTTGCAAGCCTACAAGTTTCAAGGGAAGTTTTTAGAGTATTATAGAAGAAATATGAGTGCTAAGAGACGATCCAGCTCTAAATCTGGGTGATAAAGTAACCATTTTAACTTTCAATAATAAGTTGATTATAGTACGTACCAATTTAGGAGCTGCTCCTAATTAAGTACGTACTGCTTTAGGAGGTATTTTGTCAATATGTGATTAAAATTAGGGTGCTCCTAATTAAGTACTAGCATTAATTAAAGCTCCTAATTAAGTACTAGCATTTTAGGAGCTGCTCCTAATTTAAGTACGTACCAATTTAAATTTAAAAATATGGAACTATAACAGTAGAAGTTGATATCAATCTCTCAAGTTCGAAACCAGTTCTCAAAACCTTCTCCATATCCTTCTTAAAGGTTGACCTCCTATAGGATGCCAATATTTAATAGTAAGTTTTACAGAGGTAAATAATTGAAATCAATAGACTTAAATTTGATTATCATTTCTTAGATCTGTGAACGAGATGGAGTCAATGAATCATGCAATGAAAAGAGTGCTAGCACAAGAATTTATTC